>JAHHFK020005757.1:0-61578 GCA_024533555.2 Aedes koreicus | reverse complement strand
GGATACTGAAGATCCTTCGCCGGTTAAAACGCATCTTATCCCTTTTTACCATAATCCAAAGTCCAAATCTTCACTCAAATTCATATCTACTACTTCTTTCAGTTCATTTCTAGTTGCTGTCATTGGTATTCTACTGAGGGAGAAAAGAAATCCCCTAGCAAACTTATAAGTTGATTTTCATTTTAAACAAACGTTTCAAATTACATACTCCCCGCAGAGCCTCTCCCCCCCCCCCAAACCTGGCATTAGCTGGATTACTCGACACGCTGTGGAGATGGACGGGCACTTTATCAATCTCTCATTCTCTCTTCTCGAATGGAAAATCTACAACGACGACGATAACGCCCGATGATTCAATTGGGATTCGTTGGATATTGATTTTATAATGGATCTGTGGTGGGACAGAGCATCTAATGCTTAGAACACAGTAATTAATATAGATATTTTGTGATGATTTCCGACTATCAAAGGCTTGAAGCAGGTTTGCTACGTAAGAAAACAATTTTATAATTTCATTGCCCCATCAAACTCAAGGCAGTTTTTCTCACAGTGCCAAATCGATTGACGCCCGTCCAGGGGCAACCCGGGAAATCGAGAAAACTAGGCTTCACAATTAAAAAAGAAAGCCCCAACCACCCATTCTGTTAGTTGAATCCTTCTTCCCCTCGTACCTTGACAAACAATTCATACAATCCAGCGGCGCATCAGACAAACCGCATCGGAAAATGGAGGAGAAGGGAACAAAGTTCTGTACGAATCGAAAGTGGCTCTATTTGCAGTTACTTTAATGGTTTTCTATCGGGCACGGCACCACTCCCTCAATCAACCAACCGACCGACCGACCAACCCAAAGAGGTCGAAGGAAACTTTTCCACCCAGCAGGAGCGTCGAGGAAAATTTTCGATTGGCTTCGTCCGTCCACCAGTGGTGGGTCCCTTCGCGGGGGTGGCGAGCCATGCTGAATAGTTTTCCCCGCATTCTTCCTATTTGCCGTTAATGGTTGGTGGAGGGGAAGGGGGGCCTGCAATGGAATATTAAGTGCACTCTCGTTCGGTTCGGTTCGGTTTGGCTTCGGCTTCGGTGGTGCTTAATGAAAGTTTTAATTTGGGCTCGAGTGAAAATTGAATCGAAAACGTGTTAATTAAGTTATTCCGAGGGGCAGGGAATCTGCGGAGAATTCGATTGCGAAGGCCGTCGGCTGTTGAGAAAAATGGTCCAGGAAATGGTAAACGAATTATAATTGGGTGGTAATTGGCGTTCTTATTTTCCGTTGCCTGCAGGCCAGGAATAAATGTTGGGCAATTAAATGGGTATTTGGCAGGCTGATGAACCATCAACATATTGCGGGGTGATTTCAATAGGAACTTACAGGATAATTGATTGGACTGGGGAGTTTCGAGGCCTAATTAGACCCGACTTATTTTGATGTAACCATCCGATAACCCACCAATAAGTGTCAATTACATACTCCTAGTACTGAAACGACCATCCATTTCATCCTTTATCCCTCTTTATAAATCCAACTGAACGATGATGCACTCATTCCGGTAGGAAGAAACGAAAACAACACCCGCCTTCCGTTTTCCCTGCCATTCTGAATCCTATCCTTTATCGATGTTTACTCGATAGGCGCTTCGTGACTCAACCCTCCCTTTCTCATCCCTTTGCAGAAATAGAAAAATTGTTACATAAATGTCACAATTGCTGAAATCCCTACACAAATGTCGATGGATTGGAGTGTTTGTTCCAAGTAAATTGAACAAATCAGGTTTGCCGTTTTTCACCCAGCCGTCCCACCCCCAAATTCGTTCCTTCAACCTGACATAATGCTGCTAAGTTTTTTCCTGTTCCCGGTTGTTCATCGGAAATAGAGTCGAAACATTGCCGTTGCCTTTCGAAGGCGGTTCTAAGGAAATGAAATAAATATGTTGTTTTTCCGCTAAAATGAACTTTCGGATGGATTATATCGACGATTGCTTGCCAGACTATGGGGGGAGGGGGGACGATAACCTCCATAAGGGGTGAAATTTTTTCCAGTAGATTTTTCCTGGAACCTAATCAAATTTCTAAGAACCTAAGTTTAGCAGCACAACACTATTAGTCATCGCATCTGAAAACTTTCCACTGGAAGTACGCAACGAATTGCGAATTCGACCCCAAATAGGATCATCCGGAACATAAAAGAAATTCATAAAAGATGCTTTCCCAGGAGAAAACCAAACCTGCATAAATTTCGGACCACTCGAATCTACCGAGAGGATGGTTAATGTATGTTTAGGTCGGCAGAAGATCTGCCGAAATTCAATCACAAGGTGGATTTTCCCGTGCAAAGCTGTCCACTTGGCTTGACAGATCCAATTCGTCTTTGCGCGCGGCTTGTTTGTTTCTTGGTTCAACGCCTTACCAAGACGCAGGAGGGCCCCCACCATTTTCGCAAATATTTATTCAGGAGACGCTTTTTTTCCCTCCACGAAATGTGGGGTTGGAAGCGCCTGGCATCCAATCCATCATCGCATCCATCCTGTCCCGGCTGTACTCCATAATGGTACAAACAAAGTTTCTAGCTGATACCGCAAACCAGAACGACAGAGACAGATGGAGGGAGTCCAGAACAGACAAGCAATTCAACACGGGCAGCAGTGTGCGATGTGGCGACTAAGCATGCTTGTGTCAATTTTGTCGATTTCGCCCCTCTAACTTTGATGGAACCCGGGAATCGTCCCTTTCCTTTGTTGGCATGGAAACGAAAGGCTTGTTGCCATAGAGAAATGGAAGGCAATCAATTACAGCAACAGTGTGGACGCGGACCCTCCTAGGCCTGGACCTATTGGACGAAACAACTTCGTGAACAACATTGACTGCCAGCAGTGCTGACTGGGTACCTAGTTCTCATAGTTGGTGTACCTCGCGGTAGGTATTTATTGTTGCCTGAATGCATCCATATAAACCACACGGCACTAGTTATTCGTCCGTGTCCGTAGACCGAAATAGGGCAACCGCAGTGATGATGAACGACGACGGTGATGATAACAATGCAGAAAGACAGACTTGTTTTGAGTAAACAGTCATCACACCGGGCAAAGTCGATCGATAATATGTCATAGGACGCGAACGGTTGCCACTTCCGGCAGTGCTGGCCAAGAACGATAATGAATGAAACTATGCAGGATAACGTGGCGATTGAATAGTTTTGAATGTCTATCATAAACAATTCGATGAAGAGTTGGGAACTTCGATACGAATCTTCAAAACTGAAGGATTATCTTTTAGAAAACAATTAAAAAATGAATTTGTCTAAATAGTCTAAATTCAAGAGCCCTGGGAGAAAAAAATCAAATGATTAAAAAACATTTGCCTAAATGGCGTCGAACCCTAAAATAACTTGGCATAGCATTTCACAGTAGAATCTGATTTTGAATTTAGACTTTTCTCAAATGAGTTATTCGTCCTTTTGAACAATAGTTACAATGAACTTTCTCAGAAAAATCTAGCCTCAAAATGACTGATGATTATCAAACTATGGTGAGAGTTAATATGATCAAATTAAAGCCAAACAAATGGGACAACCATATGCGAATTTCACAATTTGAATGAAGAATACACATAAATATACAGTCACCTATTTTATTTCAATATCAAGATCAGATCCATCTAAAAACTCATATCTGCCATGCATTAGACAAAACGTGAAATATTTTTTCTGCACTTCACCTCGCGCATAGTAAACTGAAAGAGATTTCGGCTCTGGATCAAAACGACTGAAAGAAGGTCCTTTGATGCGCACCAAAAACTCGGAGCCAACCGCCAACCATCCCGGTATCCGTTGACCCAAAAAAAGGTTGTTAGCTTGATTCTCTCCGCATAACAAAAGGTCCGGGATACGATAATATTCTTGACATAACTGCAAACATCTTGAACTGTGAAGAGAATATCTATCGAATATTGATTTTCTCGATATATTTTTGAGAGTTGCTCTAGTGGATTGGAAGAAAATTACAAATTTTGAGCTCTAACACTACGTCAACAGTTCATAGTTGTCATGGAACATTTTGCTGTTTGGAATGAAGTAGACTTTTGAATGATCGAAAATGTTCGTGCTAAGTAAGAGTGCCATGCTTTTGCAAACCATGGTTCTGTCACTGTAATTTAATCATTTCATTGTTCGGTTGTGTTCTTGCAATCTTAGATCTAATGCGTTTGAAAATACTTTTTCTTAGATTCTTATTTCCCTTTCTTTGAAATACATTTATGCTAATAGACAATTTTCGGCCAAACGTCCATTCGGTCAAACATCCATTCGGCCAAACGTCTATTCGGCCAAACATCCGTATGCCAAACGGGGTTTAAGGTCTGTATCCACATTAATCCGGACACCTTCAAATCATTGTAACTTTTGAAATATTGCACGTAGGAATAAAAAATTCCACTGTGGTATAGCTGAGAGTCTATGATGAAAAAAACTTTGATTGATGTTTACATTTCATGTTTAGTATTCAAGATGGCGACGAAAGAAAAACAAGTGTGCGAGCTAATTTTGTACGGGCGTACGGCAAATCCTGACTTGTCAATACGGGACCTTGCAAAAACATTGGATTTGCCTAAATCCACTGTTCACGATGTGCTCAAATCATTTTCGGAACGTTTGACGGTGGAGAGGAAACCGAGAAGTGACAAAAACATTGAACGCGCTGATCCTGTCATGGACCGAAAGGTGAAAAGGATATTAACAAAAAACTCAAATCTCTCCATTCGAACGGTGGCTCGTAAATTAGGGATGTCGCCTGGTATTGTCCAAAAATCAAAACAACGTTTGGCACTTAAGTCGTATGAAGTAAAGACAGTTCCAAATCGCAACGACAAACAGAACTTGGCAGCAAAATCACGGGCTCGACGTTTGTACTGCGAATATTTGACGAAGTTTTCATGCGTTGTTATGGACGATGAAACTTATGTCCTGGAGGATTTCAAGCAGCTTCCAGGGCTGGCTTTTTATTCTGCTATGGCCAGAAATGCTACAGCTGAGCATTTCAGAACGAAGAAGGCATCGAAATTTCCCAAAAAATACCTTGTGTGGCAAGCAATTTGCACGTGTGGCAAAAAGAGTAAATCTTTTGTCACTACAGGCACAATCAACAAGGAGATCTATAAGAAAGTGTGTCTGCAGAAGCGATTGCTACCCTTCATCAAAAGTCACAAAAAAAAAAAATTTGTTCTGGCCCGATTTGGCATCATGCCACTATGCTAAAACTGTGATGGAGTGGTACCAAGCAAATCAGGGCTGCAAAATGGTGAGTAGACAACTGGGATGGAGCGTGCGTGCGTCCCCGCAACATAGCTATGGTCCTCACAAGTTCCTACCTCATGCTTCCACGGGTCAAGAGATGACAAAGACCGCCAGCTAAGGGTTGCGTACTTAGCTGGTAGTGCAGCCTGGGCACTGTTGTCCTTCTGACTTCAGCTAGATTGAGGAGGTGCGTGCTGAGCGTCTGTCCACCAAGGAGGTGCGGCTCAAACAGCGTCTGTCCTGGCATCCAGCGGTTGAGTAAGAAACGCTGTATCGCGTCAACTATACATTAGGTGACAGCCGCACCAAAGCGATGTAGGCAGCGTGACCTCGGTAAAGTAGCATTCTGAAATCTTACCCATCCACGAAAAATGGAAGTATTCTTTATACGGTATATAATTTCAGATCATCCATGGCATTCCCAAGTATTGTATAATAATATTGAATTGTTTTCTACCCCGTGGCTATGATAATGCAAGTCCGTCTACAATTGCAGCAGGATCAGCAGACATGCAGACATTACAAATATAATTGTTATTATCACTTTATATTATAACATCCCTTCACAATATTTTTTTATGGTATTTTCAGCTTCGCATTTGCATCGTGGTAAGTTTTGGCCCACCTAACTCCCTTTATGCATTTGAAAAGATAGGATGGTTTTTTTTAGAGACAGAGGATTATATACGACAAATTCTACAAAAAAAAAAATCTTCATCCAAAATAATTCATTCAAAAACTAACATTGTTTACCATCCTACATTTTCTATTTTACAGACATACTGAATGATTTATGGGCCCAGTAGGAAAAAAGAGTTATCGAAGAATTTCCTGTCATTTATTTTGTTTTGGATTTATTGAGTTTCCGTTTTTGGGCAGTAATCATACTCATATGAAATTGATTTCGCATTATTATTTGGTTAAATTTTCTTTGCTATTTTGCTAGGCTGCCAGGTGATCAACTTTATTTCATTATATCACGTTGGAATTTTCGCTATTTTAGAGTTTCAATCATGTAAGATCGCAGCGGAAGAGGCAAATAGCGGCATTTAATTGTTATATGTACATTATGTAGTATTTCTTTACAACATCGTATTATTTCCATCCAACAATAAATTAAAATTTATAAATGTTAGTCTTGTAAAATTTCAATAGATTTAACAAACTTTTTCAGGATACCTCAAATCAAGATTTTGTTGAATTGCTGCTATCGCTGAAAACGAACAAAAACGTGCTTAAACGCGGAACCACAGAACTCTACACTTTAACATGTTACAACATTTCTTGCTTTTCAGGATCAACCGCATGAAGATCATATATTATAGATACGAATGCTTGTAGTATTTTCCATTTACATAAATATATACACTATTATATAAATATTTCATGGGAATGGGAGGGACCATCAGGGCACCCGATTGAAGCACTCTGGATGGGGAGAGTGGGAATGCCAACTCCCCATTGCTAACAGTTTGTGAATAGAGGGCGGGCTCTTCTCCCCGTCCATTGGGGCATCCTCATGTTAGCTAGCTTGCTCTTTTGACCAATTGTTCAATCTTGTTGTTGGAAGGAGATTCTTTATATCCCTGTGGATACGTATAAGTGATGTTGCATATCGATCCACCCAACTCCTTTTTGGCCCTTCATACAATGGCATGATTAGGATAATCAGTGGTTATTAAAGCTTGATCAAGTCTAACAGAGAGGAGAGCCCATTGCTGTCGGACTTAGTTTCCGTGCTACAATGGGTGGTAGTACATATCATACATCATCAACATTTTGAAAGAAAAATATGTGGATAACTTATTTTCGATATAGTCTTTTTGTGCATTAGTTAAGGCAGAAAATTAAATGTTTCTTTTAATATTGCAGAGACCCACCTTGAAATGCCTACTTCTAAATAACACTTTCTTATTTCTTTAATCGACTATATCTTTCCCTGCCCCTTGCTACATATATAACTAGTATGTCCACCTGCGTTATCATCCTCAAAATTTGCAGTCACTAGAGTGCCACATTTTTTTAATTTTAACTGTTTTTCTTAATTCAACAGATAATAAATTTGTAATTTTGAGCATGGGATGTGGCATAAAATGTGGGTGGTTAACTTGAGTAGAACACAAAAATTTGTTATAACATCGAATTCGATGACAGATTTAAATCAAAAGTAAGGATGCTATTGGGGCCACTCACAAGTGTGGGCGGTTTATTTCATTGGAATAAAATAAAACGTTGAAATATCAAATTCAAGGACCGATTTAAACCAAGAGTAAGATTAGCTGATGGAATATGTTGAGTGGTTTATTTCAGTAAAATACAAAAATATGTTAAAACACCGAGTTTGAGGACCGTTTTAATACCTTTACACACAAATATTCAAATACAATCTTTTACTACTTATAAGCAGAATGGAACCCTTTATTATGGAATAGTACTTGAAGTTCAGAAATAAAATTTTAATAATAAAATAAAAATTAAAAATGTTATGCTGAAATTCTGCAAAACAAATAAGCAAAGCATAGCAGTTATTCCAACACATACTTAAGAGAGATGCAGAGAACTCCACGACCCCTCACACGTGTCACAGAAAATAAAGTGTTAAGAGGAAAAGGACCACCACTTAGAATACGCCCAACTAGTGTTACGGGTGATCAAAATCTGGATCGCCGAACAATAGAAAAAGGCCTATCAACATTTGTAAACAAACACTTCTGAGCCTATTTCCTCGCAAAGCGGAGGCCACCCACGCAAACCAATACCATCATCATGTAGGGGTAAGTTTCCCCTACACGAAGATTCTGTATGTTTGCGTGTGTTAGCCAACGGCTTGCGAGAAAAGGGCTCAGAAGTGTTTGTTTACAAATGTTGATAGGACCTTTTCTATTGTTGATCCAGAAATGTTGAAAAACGATCACACATGACACTCAGCAAACCAGCATCGGAGATCTCCTAAAAAATAACATTCATAGAAACAAAGTCAACAAGAACGAACATTGAGTGATAACACATAACATTCAACAGACTCAACATTACGATTGTTCCTACAAAAAGCACCAAACAATAGATGGCACCCAAAAATAAAAAAATTAATTATTCTTTTCTTTTCAGGTTTCACTGATGGAATAATAATAAAAAAGGGTTCGACTTAAAGAACTAAAACGTCAATTTGTATTGAAAAAAAAACTGTGACAAAAAAAGTGCCCACTTCAAAATTGATATGTTTTGGATAAATTTCCGTCGAAAGACTCCTCGATTGTTTATGTTTTGATATTTTGACGTGTTTTGAAGCAAATGGCTTGACCAGGTGCCTTTACACACGTGATCGCGTTTGATTTAATTGAAAAAAAAAAAAAAAGGAGAACGTAGTGATTTCGAAAGCAATTCCCTTGTGTATCCGAAAATGGGTGGTTGGTGATGTGCAAAGCGGTGAATCGCACCGGGCTGTCGCTAGGAAGTACTAGGGGCCGGTTCATAAACCACGTACACTTATTTTTGAAAATCTCAAACACCCCCCTCCCCCCTCGTAGACTTTTCTCCTTACAAATTTTTGAAATTTTATATGGAGCGTAGACTTTGGTCAACCCCCCCCCCCTTCCCACCAAAAAAGTCTACGTGGTTTATGAATAGCCCCTAGGCTGCCTGAAAAGTCCCTTTAATTTCCTACAGATGGCGTTGGTAATCGCCAATGTGAACCATTTTCTATGAGCTTAACTCCTTGAATGACAGCTGTCAAAATTTCAGCCATTTCTGTCCACGCATTCTTCAATGACAACAGTGAGAAGAGACCGATCAGCAAGTTTTTAAAAAAATGGAAAAATCCGTGTTTCGAGACTTGATAAAATACTATTTCCTACGGCTGCCGAAACCAAAGCCAGACTCTGCTCCGTAGATTCAAACGATTCATAAGTGGTTTGCTGATTTTCGTTGTGTTCGTTCGTTCCGTTAACGCACCGCGTTCTGGACGCCCAAATGAGGTCACTACAACAGAGAACGTCGATAAAATCCATGATATAGTATTGGAGGATCCAAAAGTGAAATTGAGAGAGCTAGCTAAGGCTTTAGGCATTTCAATGGAACGAGTTGGCAACATCATGCATTCCGTTTTGGGTATGAAGAAGCTCTGCGCACGATAGCTGCCGCATTTGCTCACAATGGACCAAAAACGCATTCGTGTTACAACTTCTCAGAATAATTTGAGCAAGTTTACATGCAATCCGAAGGAGTTTGTGCGCCGATTCATAACCATGGATCCATTACTACAAACCGGAGTCATCGCAGCAGGCAAAACAGTGGGATTCACCGGGCGAAAGTGCTCCGAGGCGCCCGAAAACGCAACAATCGGCGGGAAAGGTTATGGCCTCCGTGTTTTGGGATGCGCAAGGTGTAATATTGATCGACTATCTTGAAAAAGCTAAAACCATAACAGGCGCATACTATGCAGCGTTATTGGATCGTTTGAAGGATGAAGTCCAGAAAAATCGGCCGCACTTGCAAGGAAAAAGTGTACTCTATCATCACGACAATGCGCCTGCTCATTCATCCTCAATTGCTCAAACAGTGACTTCTATTTGTTCCCAAACCTGAAGAGATGGCTCACCGGTAAGCGATTTTACTCAAATGATGAGCTCATAGCTGAAACCGATGGCTATTTTGAAGGACTTCCGAAGGAGTACTATTCGGACGGGATACAAAAATTAGAAAATCACTGGACTCGCTGTATTGACTTAAAAGGAGAATATTTCGAGGATTAAAACCGAATTTGGCAAACATAATGTTTTCGTTTTTGATATTAAAGGGACTTTTCAGGCAACCAGGCAGTATTAGCAAGGCCGTTGGGAAAATTTACTGGAACAAAAAAACGTTCGGATCAGTTGTGGATCGCCCAGGCAGAGGCAGGAAGCGCAAAACTAATACAAGAACAGACATCAAGATCATGCCCGAAGTCAAAAAAAAACCCAAAAGTAACTGTCCCTTCAGTAATCAGTTTCTGGTTGAACTGTTCGTCACCGTCTGGTAGCAGAGGGGTTGATTAACAAAGTTGCCCGGAAGCGGCCATTTATCAGCAAGGCAAACAAAGCTAAACGGCTCGGGTTTGCTATTGAGCATGCTGATATGCCCGTAGAGTTCTGGAAAACGGTTCTCAGGACGGACGAATCAAAATTTGAGCTTTTTAATCGCAAGCGGCGGGTTCGTGTGTGGTGAAGATCGGGTGAGCAGCTTCAGGAGCGCCACATCCAAGGCACGGTGAAGCATGGGGGAGGAAATGTGATGGTCTGGGGGTGTTTTCCGTGGAGTGTAGTGGGTAGCCTCGTGAAAATCGACGGGAAAATGAAGGCAGATTCCAACATCAACATCCTGCGAGAAAATCTGGAGGTTTCGCTGATCCAGACGGGTCTTGAAGAGAAGTTCGTATTTCAGCAGGACAACGAACCGAAGCATGCAGCCAAGAAGACCAAGTCTTTTTTTCCGGTCTTGTCGGATCAAATCGCTGGAATGGCCTCCACAAAGCCCGGACCTCAACCCCATCGAGAATTGCGTGGGCGGTTCTAGATGCCAGGGTTAACAAAACTGGTGTTAGCATTAGCATTGACGGTTGCACACATCGTGGATGGAGCTACGATGAGGCATAGTTCGTTGAAGACATTGCATGCCACCATGAAACGAAACCAGTTACTGATACGTTTCTTCACGCAATAATCTCCACAAAGACACTCCTCGATCGCTCACCTGGCCACGTCCATGCAACCGTTGGAGGATTTGGTATCTACCTTAAGAAGACACGGGGAACCCACGTGGCCTTCAGTAGATATCAAAGGAAAAGGGAAATGAATAGTCGGAGGGAATAGTTACAGAATGGCCTGTTCGGTGTACAGAACAAAAATTTATTTATATGGTCGTTGGGAGCATCAAGTCTGCGAAGGTTAAGTGATGCTGCATTTTTTTCTCCAAGCATTAACTTTACGTCCCAATACGGCGTATGGTTATAGCGCCATTACTCGCTCTCTGAAATGAGATAAATATCTAAGTACGGGTGTTGAAAGAGAACTTATCAGATTCCCCGGACTGCAGAAACAACATTGCATTAGCTTAACATATTGTCAATTTAGGTTTCTTCTCTATATTTTGGAAATTTCGCGAATTACAGTGCTTTGTACGAATAACAGAACATTTGATCGATTGAAATTGTGAAACTTGAAGAATTTTCACAAATTCTAGCTAGTTCAGGAAATCACAAACATTTAAAGATAGGAGAGTTTCATGGAGTGAGTTCGACACAAACCTTGCATCAAAATGAATAGCAGTAACTTGTTTATGTTTAAAATCACTTTTTTAGAAGTTTCTTTAACTGATTTAGGACAAACATGATACTTGGAATGACCATAGTGACTGTATAGAAGGAATTAATTTCAGAGTTTTCTACATTATTGTTTAAGATTGGCCTCTCAGCATAATTTGTAGGAAACGATGAGGAATGTAGCCACATTAAACTTCAAGCTTCATTAATTAAAATACAAGATGTTGTGATTCTCAATAAAGATAAAAAAAAACTGGCTAGATGACCAGATATAACAAGAATGTTTTGAGTTAAGCAGAAACTTATCAGCAAAATATTAGTTAAAGTGATATTTTGATATCGTTCCACACGTTCTAATAGTTTCCTACATACATCCTTAAGCATCATCGCTTCGATGTCTCCAGATATTTAATTAAGGCAAGAAGTTCAGCCGTTTTAACTATCACACATCAAGAATATTAATCTCAATATTGGCATTCTAATTAGTTGTAGCAACATACGAGCCCAACGTAACGAAGTAGACGACGATGGCAATGGAGTGAGTACCTCCATCTATACAGCAAGAGGGCCGACTCAAGGCTTGAGATTGTTTTATGTTATGTCTTTCCATTTCTTCCAAGATCGAAAACATATACCAAGTTCGTGACACTTTGCCATGGTATTCACACTTCCGTTACGCTTGCTTGTTTGCTTGTTCTTCTACAACTGTTTGTTTGTCAGTCACTCGCTTCAAGTACCACTCTGTAAGTATACGGCTTGGTCGGAGAAAACCAGAGAAGCCTTGTAAGATATGTTGTAATCAACTAGCGCTCTGTAACGCAATCGATAATCGAACCAGCAGTGTGCATAAGATGGATTTTCAAAAGCCATAGGAAAAGAAAGTGCTCCCCTAGCTCAGTCAGTAGATGCATAATGTCAAGCCAAGACCATGCTGGGGGTGACTGGGTTCGATTGATGTTCAGACATGCAAAATTCCCATCAACTGTAGAAGTGCATTTTAATTTACGACGAAAGCTTGCTTTAGCCCCAGGAGACGTGGTCAAACTTTAAAAAGTAGGGCACGCATTTCATGTTGCTTGTCGAAAGCAGACGCTCCCGGGGCACTCGACGATGGAGACGAGATTTTGTTTGCTTAGCGGAGCTCCTGGCACAATCGAGATTGTATACCTAGAGATTGAATTAGGCTATAAAGAGTAATCTCCCCGTAGAAAATTGACGTGTAGGTAATAATCTCTGACACTCAGACCGATAAATCACGACAATTAATCAGCTTCAGCAGTTTAACTACATTCCATGCGTCAAAGGGGGTTAGAATCGTGGATAATTAAAAAGAACTTCTCAACTGTGAGCGTGAGTTGTTCGCACAATTGAACCCGTCGTCAATTAGGTGTTGTTACTGAGACGTACGAGCCAAGCCTGCACACAAAACAAAGTCGATTGGAATAATCAACCGGCGATTAGTGGATTATTTACACTCAACTGAACCGTGCGGTGCCGGCTGGATTATGTGCAATCTCGTGGGTATTCACCACACCGGCGTGTTTGTAGCTAAGGGAATGTTCATAAACCACGTAGACTCATTTTTGAAAATCTCAGAAGCCCCTTCCCCCCTCGTAGACTTTTCTCCATACAATTCTTTGAAATTTTGTATGGAGCGTAGACTTTCGTCTGACCCCCCAGAAAAGTCTACGTGGTTTATGAACAGTCCCTAATCGGTGTATCAGTTCAATTTTCATGAGCAATTGCGAAGCGACAATAGACGCAATTATCAGAACTTCTGCATCCTAATCTGAACAGTGAGGATAATTTTTCTTCGAATCACCTAACCTACATTGTGTGCTCCGGTCGTTGATGCCAGTTAAATTTTCCCCAACCAAATCAAAACTAATCACCTAATGACATTCGTTTGCAGTAAAAAAAACATCCCCTTCTCCAGTTTTCCTTAAACCATAAATCTTCTATCTGCTCTGGCCGGCCAATCGGAACCGAAACCAGTTGCGAAATTTGCCCACAAAGAAACGAATCGAAACGTCAAACGGGGGAAAAAAAAACATCCAAACGTCGATTCGAAAGATTCCCCCTTTTGGGTCTTCGCGGCTGCTTTGTGCCATTATTTTCGAAGCATTCAGCTTAACCCGTGTCACGTACCAGGGATAAACGAGCACTGGGGTCGGGGAGGAGGTTCGAAAGCTGGGACAGCAGAACCAATCGGGAAAAATCATTCGGGGGTGAAATAAAACAAACACGGAACGATTGTCACACTTCCAACAGCACAGACACAGAAACCCGGGGACGAGTCAGCACTTCTGTTCCGTTGCGTCGTGTCGCGTCGGTCATCGGGCCCTCAATTGGGGGTAGTTTGCCATCTGATGTGACATTTTTCTCGTTCGAATGCAAGACATGGTGAATTGGGTGGTTATGGCAATTTTGCATTTAAGAGATGTATAATTGTTGCATCGATCAAGTGGGTGATTGTAGCGAAAGGGAATTCCTTGGAGCTTTAAATGTTTGGTTTGCTTGATAGTATGGAAAATAAAACGACAGCAATAAACCGGTGTTACAAATGTTTTGAAAGGGGTTAGGACTTATTGGACTTAACATAATCTATAACCTCTCCAGCTTTGAAAAAAATTGGAAGTGATTAGGATAAATGGTTCAAGCATAAGGGCCTGCTCATAAACCACGTAGACTCATTTTGGAAAATCTCAGACCCCCCCCCCCCCCCCCCTTCGTAGACTTTTCTCCATACATTTTTTTGAAGTTTTGTATGGATCGTAGACTTTGGTCAAACCCCCCCTCTCCCCAGAAAAGTCTACATGGTTTATGAATAGCCCGTTTGCTAAAGGTACACCGTTCGCTTAAGGCGCAAAAACGTGATCGAAATTGTTTTGACCCCAAAAACTTCGTTTTTTTTTGCTACAGTTTCTTCAGTCAAGTTTTTTCATGAATTATTTTCCACCTTATGAAGATAAAATTTTGGTTTTCTAAATTTTGCATACAATAATACACTTTATTCGGCAAGATCGCAGCAAGCCGTGCTTGGAAACAGACGTGTATTGTGTTTGCTGCGTCCTTTTCGCGAAAAATAAAATCAAAAATATATTCGTAATTCAACGTCAACGTACAGTGAAATCATAAAATCTCCACGTGTTTTGTGCTAGATGTAGTGAATATAATCGATTCGCTCTCGAAATTTGTGATGGTCGTTAGTTTTTCCCCGTTTTTTTTTGTGCTTCGCACCCGCAACCAGAGGAAGAGTTAATATCAGCTAAGTTGTGTTTGTTAGTGCTGTTAGTATTGTGCCACGCGGACATAAATGATTAAATCAGAGTATTTTTCCTTTTTGTCGCGAGTGAATTGATGATTATAAGCAGTTTGGAAATCGATATAGAGTCGCCTCATAGCGGAGGATTTTTATTATTGACAGAGTGCGGAGAGAGAAAAAAGAAAACCAGTGCAATGTTGAAAACGGCCATTTGCTGGTCAGAAGCAAAGAACGAAGCTAACGCGCATGCGCAACGCACCCATCACGTGGTGTACAGATAGAGAGCTGTGAAATTTTTTTTTTTCGTTGCACAATGATTGTGATTTTCAAGTTAAATTTCTTCTCGAAAGTGCTTTTATTACCTGTCATTTTCATTGTATTGCATTTGTGCACGAAGTACTAATTGTATTTGGGCTATTCCATTCGAATAGGATGACGTGAAAATATTTGCCGAATAGTGGAGTGCTACTTCTTTAGAGACATAAAAGCATCCTTTAGCACCACAGGGAAGCCGTCCAAATGAAGACTGTACATCAGCAACTATTTCCGGTGAGATCTATCTGATTATAACTAAATACGAAAGATACTGCCATCCACAATAAGATTTGATGATGGAAGTGTATGCACCTATATCCATTTGATATTTGTACTGTTTCTATGCGGGGCTTGTTGTAAGTGAAAGTGACCTCGGAATAAACGTGAGTAACCAGACATTCTGAAATGGGTCACTGAAACCCAACAGAGCTATCAAAAATATTTCGTTGAACTTTTTCATCCACAAAAACACTAGCGGACGGTGGGCGTTGGATTGAACACACACACACACATACACACACACACGCGCACACGCACACGCACACGCACACACATCAGCGGAGGGATATCAGAAAGTTGGCTAAGTGGCAGCAAGAGTGGAACAATGCGGTGAAAGGAAGGTGGACCCACCGGCTCATTTCAAATTCTTCACCTTTTTGCCCAGAATGCGTGAACCTGGAGGAGAGCACGTCGTCTTCGAATGCCCTAGGTTCGAAGAAGTGCGCAGGGGTATGCGCGGCGTGACAGTCGACAATGTTGTCGAAAAGATGTGCCTCGACGAAGACACATGGAACGTTGTTGATAGGGCAGTATCAAAGCTACTGTCCGAGCTGCAGAGAAAATGGCGAAGTGACCAACGATCCAGCGTCACTGGCTGGAACTACTGCAAGACTGATCGGTTCTGGAAGAATTCTAGCGTCGGGGACCTCCCTGTCGGAATAGGCTAGGTCCACCGCCGGGGACTAGTTGAGTAGAACGCGTCGTAGCACCGGTTTCGGGTCGTCGGGGCGCCAGCGAACCGGACGCTAGGATCCACCGGAATCGCTGGTCTGACTTCGGCACCCTACCGGTCGGTTGGAGTGAGCACAAGAATCGGTTTCGGGGGAAGTTCCGCCGCCAGGGAACTCTTCGACGGCGTAGGGTAAACCCACCGTCGGGGCTACTCGAGTCGTCTGTGTCAAGAGATAGGAGCTAAATGGCTCAGGAAGTGGGAGCTAAATGGCTCGACCTAAGTAGGTGGGAGCTAAGCGGCTCAAGAAAGGAGTAAATTAAGATTAGAGCAGAGGTCCAGCAACGCCGATGCATAAAAAAAAATTTAAGATGCGAGAGTCGCATGATGGTGAACGTGAAGGAGAGCACGTCATGACGGTCGGCTACTCCACATCGGTACACGTCTCGATGGGAGCATGAAATAAGAGAAGTGAACGAGCACAGCCGCCTCCCGAAGTAGTCGCTTCAACGTGGCCCGGGGGGTTAGGCAAACGGAAAATAAGGATTGTTTTTAGTGATTAGGCACGAAAGCGAGTCCCATCATAGCTCTTGTGAGTCCCACACCGTGCCAAACACGCTACAGGTCAGCCTTTTAAAGCTGTTTAAACCTTAAACACACACACACACACACACACACACACACACACACACACACACACACACACACACACACACACACACACACACACACACACACACACAATATTCGGCAAAGTTTAAGCAAATTTAATATAAAACAACTTTGCCGAAGCCTTCATACGACCACCTATTGGTTTTAATGTAAATCTGAGGAGTTTTCTATTGAACATCGCTTAAATTCGGTTTTTTTAATTTAACATCTCGGGGCGATTTTTCGTTAATTTCAAATGTTCTACACTTTTGTTAATCATATAAAAACACATAAATCTACTAAAAACTGTCCATTTTTAGCACTAATATTTTTTGAAACATTGGGAGTTTTACTAAAAAAAATGCACTTTTTTAACGTACAAAATCATAATAATCCGCAAATTTTCGCAGACGAAATGATGCATATAAAAAAGAAACCTAGTTTAATGTTCAACAGAAAAATCCCCAGGTTTACATTAAAACCAATAGATAGGCGTATGAAGGCTTCGACAAAGTGAATTTTCATTAAATTTGCAATAACTTTGCCGAATAAAGTTTATTATTATATGCCGAAATTATAGCATAATCCCAATGAATGCAGAAATATAAAACATAATACCAATGAATGTGTTGTTTTCATTTTTTTTCCCTTGATTATCGAGCTTTTCAACCATGGGCTGGTTCATCTCCCGTCGTAGTCATTCAAATACCTTTTTTGGTATTTTCGTAACTTGTCCGGGGGTGAGATTCGAACTCGTGAATTTGGCGTGAGAGATATGGATGTTAACCACTAAGCCGGGGTCGCCCCCCTAATAAATGTGTTAACGAGAATGTGTTTGATTACAACAAAGCCAACTATGACAATATTAAGTATAAATTGAATAGGGCACACTGGGAACAGGTTTTAAAAAGTCAGAAACATGTTGAAAGTGCAGTAGAGATATTTTATAAAATGTTACTGGAAACAATTCAGGTAGAAGTTCCTCTGACGAGAAGACGACGAAGCTATTCTTCTGAAAATCCAATTTGGTTTAACAAACAAATTACTAATTTGAAGAATCGGAAACAAAAGGCTCACAAAGTTTACAGAAACTACAATAATCAAGCTAATTTGGAAAAGTATTTGAATATCTGCGACCAACTTAATTTAGCTATTTCCTCTGCACTATCTGAGTTTAACGGAAAAACTGAAAATGAGATTAAGTCATGTCCGAAAAATTTCTTCAATTACGTTAAAACTAAGGTTAAATCGTGCAACTTCCCATCAAATATGACTTTGGACGAAAAAGCAGGAGACAACTCAGAAGATATTTGTAATCTATTTGCAACATTTTTTCAAGAGACTTACACAACATTTTCGGACAATGATCGTGATTTTGAATATTTCTCATACTTTCCTGACTATCCCGATAATATTGGTGTCAGTAACATTGTTGTACAAGCCATTCTCACAGGTCTAAACCAATTAGACGCTAATAAAGGCGCAAGACCTGATAGAATTCCACTAGTATTCATGAAAAACCTAGCAACTGAACTTACAACTCTTCTATTCTGGCTGTTCAATATGTTACTGGACAGTGGTGAATTTCCGACAGAATGGAAAAAATCTTTCCTCATACCATTTTATAAATCCGGCAAAAAATCCGATATTCGAAATTATCGTAGCATTGCCATAATATCATGCATTCCAAAACATTTAGAATCGATCATAAATAAAATGTGTTTAGTCAAATTAAAAATATAATAACGACTGTTCCAGAAAGTATAAGCAAACCTTATTTTAACGGTCATTTTGAATATAATGAAATATTTCAACATGTTTTGGCTGCGTCCT
The DNA here is from genome assembly GCA_024533555.2 of Aedes koreicus. Lineage (NCBI taxonomy): Eukaryota > Metazoa > Arthropoda > Insecta > Diptera > Culicidae > Aedes > Aedes koreicus. The sequence continues at coordinate 42,986 of JAHHFK020005757.1, read as the reverse complement.
TATGTTTTCACATTTCTGAATGACATAGCATCAAAAAAAAAAAAGGCTCAGTTTTGTGTTACCTATCAAAATGCGCGGTCTTACTCCGGAACAACGAAAAAGTATCGTGCACAAATGGTGCACTGTGAGCGGAGTTTTTTACCCTATTGCCTGACACTTCTTAGTACCCTACCAGTGTAATGGCCAGAGTTAGAACTGTATCAAACCTGGCTTGCGACACATCAAACTTCATGATTTTACAAACCAATACCACTGGTAGTCAACCTGAGAGTATTCTTTCACATTGGCCACACCTGGTGACGTTCCGGATTCCGGGTTCCCCCAGGGAAGTAGCCAGATTTCGAATGATGTCAAACCCTGGCTTGCGACACATCAAACTTCATGATTTTACAAACCAATACCACTGGTAGTCAACCTGAGAGTATTCTTTCACATTGGCCACACCTGGTGACGTTCCGGATTCCGGGTTCCCCCAGGGAAGTGGCCAGATTTCGAATGATGTCAAACCCTGGCTTGCGACACATCAAACTTCATGATTTTACAAAACAATACCGCTGGTGGTCAACCTGAGAGTATTCTTTCACATTGGCCACACCTGGTGACGTTCCGGATTCCGGGTTCCCCCAGGGAAGTGGCCAGATTTCGAATGACGTCAAACCCTGGCTTGCGACACATCAAACTTCATGATTTTACAAAACAATACCGCTGGTGGTCAACCTGAGAGTATTCCTTCACATTGGCCACACGTGGTGACGTTCCGGATTCCGGGTTCTCCCAGGGAAGTGGCCAGATTTCGAATGATGTCAAACCCTGGCTTGCGACACATCAAACTTCATGATTTTACAAAACAATACCGCTGGTGGTCAACCTGAGAGTATTCGGTCACATTGGCCACACCTGGTGACGTTGCGGATTCCGGGTTCCCCCGGGGAATTGGCGAGATATAGAACGATTCCAAACTATGGATTGCGACACATCAAACTTCATGATTTTACAAATCAAGATTACTGGTGCTCAACCTGAGAGTTTTCGGTCACATTGGTCAGACCTGGTGACGCTCCGGGATCCGGGTTCCCCAGGGAAGTGGCTGGATTTAAAACACATCAAACTTCATGATTTTACAAACCAATACCACTGGTGGCTAATCTGAGGTTTCTATTGTGGGCATCAGGATTCAATGGCAAATTATTGAAACATAGTTTCGAAAATGTATAAAAGTTCGGATATGCTAACAATAATTCAGTTATTTTGATTAGATAGATCGTTTCAAAGGAAAATCGCATTTAATAAGGCGTGGGTCCACCATTCGCATTCAAAACGGCTAGGATACGCCTAGGGATGGAATCGTACAATTTTCGGATTGTTTCGATAGGTATTTTATACCACTCATCGATCAAAACCTTCTCTAACGCTTTTAGAGACGATGGTGGTGGAAATACACTTCTCACGCGTGCTTCTAATGTAGATCAAAGTGGCTCGATAATGTTGAGGTCTGGTGACTGTGCTGGCCAATCAAGGTGATGAAAGTCTGTGTCATGCTCTTCGTACCACGCCTTTATGATTTGAGCAGTGTGGATTGGAGCGTTGTCATCTTGGAAGATTCCTCTGCCATCAGGAAAGATGGTCTTCATCATTGGCAGCACCTGTTGGGCAATTGTGTTATTTTAAGCATATTGTGAAGGTTTTCTAAAAAATACCTGGTCATCCAATATTTCTTGATAATCTTTGGCCTTTATTTTTCCCTTCATAGCAACTAAAGGCCCAAGAGAACGCCACGATATTGCACCCCATACCACAACTGACCCCCCGCCATGTTTAACGGTTGGCAGAAGGCAGCCAGGGTTGTAGGCTTCTCCAGGAGTACGCCATACGTACACTCGACCTGTAGTTGGAAACACGGTAAAAGATGATTCGTCCGACCACACAACTTGGTTCCATTGATCTGGCGTCCATTCCTTATGATCCTTGCACCAGCGCTTCCTGTTTACCGCGTTTTGCGGTTTTATTAGCGGTTTAGAAATGGCCGCACGAGCGTAAAGATTCATGTCGTTCAGCTCCCTTCGGACAGTTGATGTAGAAACTTGTTCTTGAAGCGCATTGTTCAAAGCAGCAGTTGCTTTAACAGCACTAATGCGTCTGTCTGCTTTGACTATGCGCTTCAACGAACGTTGCTGCCGGTCATCCATCTTCTGCTTCCGTCTACAGCTACTTTATCAGGCGATGTTTTTCCATGTTTTTTATATTCCGACATTATCCGGCAAACTGTGGCCCTGGCAACACCAACCAGTTTGCATGTTTCAGCGATCGAAGCACCGGCTTCTCGAGCACCGACTATACGGCCCCGTTAAAATTCCGTAAGCTCTAATGGCATTTCGGCATTCACTTCAGCACTTAACCTTGATTTGTCTCATGCACAAGCACTCAATCCTGTCACCCTTTGTCTTCTTCTATGCAAACATGTACACGGATAAAAAATAATACCCAATTTGAGTTCTATTCCGCCAGGTCGATGGTTCCGTACGCCAAATTAATTTTGAGTTATTTTTCAATTAATTTTGAGATATTAATTTTGAGTTATTTTTAGTTTAGGTATTGTTTTGTAAAATCATGAAGTTTGATGTGTCGCAAGCCAGGGTTTGACATCATTCGAAATCTGGCTACTTCCCTGGGGGAACCCGGAATCCGGAACGTCACCAGGTGTGGCCAATGTGAAAGAATACTCTCAGGTTGACTACCAGTGGTATTGGTTTGTAAAATCATGAAGTTTGATGTGTCGCAAGCCAGGTTTGATACAGTTCTAACTCTGGCCATTACACTGGTAGGGTACTGCCTTCACGATTCCCGATAATGAATCCGGAACTACGGAAAATAACGAAATGTCCGCTATTCTTCCAAAAACTAGGATAAATTTGTGATCGTATGGAAAAAGTTGCATCTAATTTGGTTAAGGGTACGCAGAGTTACAGATAAATTAAAAAGGAGTTTTTCAACATAAGAAGTGTCAGGCAATTGGGTAAAAAACTACATTTTACGGAAATAGCCATATCTCGGTTGTTTATGGGCCGATTCACGATCTTTAACCACTGACAGACTTGTTATGAATTCTAGTTTCTGAGAAAAATATAATATTTCCGATTTTCAAGTAACATAAAAATAACGAGCTGCAGAAAATTAGCACATTTGACATAACCTCAAAGTATCCGTGATATCTCCGGTGCCCGGAAGTCAAATCAAATTTTGATTAAACATGCTAAAACTTGAATAAATTCCCCGTCGAACGCTTCTAGTTTCATCAAAATCGGTTAATTATTCACACTATTCACCGAACTGTATCACTTTGAATCTGGACAAAATTTTGCTAGTCTTCTCCTTTTTGATCATCCCCTGTACGTTTGAAGATGCGCCGAAGAGTGGTCGGAAATCCGGTCCTTTTAGTCCGGATATCGATAAAAAGATCAGGGGTTTTTACCGAAAATTTCAGTAAGAAGGTTATGGTTTGGCAGGCAATATGCGAGTGTGGTAAAACATCTAGTCCGTACATCACAGAAATACTTTAAGGAATGTTTCCAGAAGCGATTATTGCCGATGATCAGGCAGCACGAAGGTCAAGTAGTGTTTTGGCCTGATTTGGCGTCATGTCATTACGCAAAGGACACTTTAGCATGGTACAAAAGTCAAAATGTAAGTTTCGTGCCGAAAGACATGAATCCGCCGAACTGCCCGGAGGCACGGCCAATCGAGACTTTTTTGGGCTTTAAACAAAGCAAAACTTCGGAAATTCATAAAACCAGCGGACGACATCCAAAAATTTAAAAAAGATTGGCCAAAAGTGGTCAAAATGGTGGGAAGTACCACTGTTCAGAAGCTAATGGGTCATGTTCGAGGAGTTTGGAGTCTTGGCTATGATTTAATATTTTGATTAAACGAGAGTAAAATATCATATAAAACACAAATACATATATGATTTGCCAAATAAAATTATTAAAACTTTCAAAAATATGACTTTTTTGTTATTTTGAAAGTGTGCTTATACTTTCTGGAATAGTCTATATATCTTTGAAAATGGAACATTCTAGTCACCACCACCTGCCAGAAGATAGATCCTTGCTTATAGACGAACGGTCGGAAAAAAACAGACTTTGGATCAAAATATTGATTGCTTGGACTGAAATGAACATATTTCTTAAAGCCACGATTATACCTTCCCCTTTAGCAATATAATTACTAAAAAGTGATCTGCTCAAGCTTTGCAAATAGTACTTTGCACAAATAAATAACGCCAACCAATATTGAAGTAAAAGTTTTTTTTTAATTTTGAAGTCAAACATTTGAACACAAAATAGTCTTACATGTTCTCTAGAGAATGAGTTTACTGTGACAGCTTATGTTTTCGTAGATTGAAATAAGCTTTAGAATATATGATCAGAAACTGATAAATTTTTTCTTGATTATTCAGAAAATTCCTCAATATGCCCTGACAATAATTGGATTCCCTGGGAATCCCTAATTTTCCAGGTAGCCGACACCTTGTACCTGATAGGTGTGCTTCTCAACTTGGAATCGCTTCAACAAACGTGACCATTTGATCCATTTTCCTCATTTCTTCGTCCTTGTCAGAGTCAATCGAACTCCTCCATATTGCAAGAAGAAATTAACTCGATTGATTGCGACCTCGGCAGAATCAAATCAACTTTCGAATCCGCTGACCTAATGTTTCAATCTTAATCCGATTATTTATCATCCCGTTCCACCCTCATTACAGCTTCATTATTCATTCAACTAGCGTAGAACTTTTCCCCGGAGCCCAAACACTCCAAATCACTGGCCTCGGAGGAAGTCGCCTTTTGCCACATCTCCTCGTCCCAAATTCAAACAAAAGTCTATTTTTCTACAACTTCCACACATTTCACAGACCTGGAAAACCCCCCACCATTCATCTGCGGAAGCGCCAATCAACCATATCGCATTCGCAGTCTTGTTTTCGGTCCAGACTTGGCACGCGGGAAAAAGAACTGGATTTCATTTGAAAACCACCGGAACGACCCCGAATCGAGGGGGTATCAAATTAGATTTTCCACTGCCGCCACCGCCGAGGACCGCCGCCGTTCGGGGGGAGGAAAAAAGGGTCCACTTTGGATATGGTTTCATGCGCAAACGGTAGCAGCGTTCGTTGCGTTCGTTACACCGAAGTTTTGTTTCGTGGAAAATAAAAACTCAAATCGAATTGTGAGAGCACTTTCTGGCCGTGTGGTTTTTTTTTCTGCCCCCACTTGCTCGACCGTAATTGGGGTGGGTTTTGAAATTTGATAAAATTATTCATCAGCGATTGCGATTTATGGGGTGAAGGAGTTTTTTTTTGTTTTCGAGGATGGAGTTTGGTGTTTTTTCGATTGGTTTGATTGAGCCAGCGTAATCGAATTAGTTCCATCCTGTTTGGTCTAACAGTTGTGGGAAGTATTTTATTTCATGTTAATTTTTTTACGGAGATTTATAAGTGTCTGAGATTTGACGATAGCCCATGGAGGTGTACGTGTTTCTTGAACATCATCACTAATATTGGTTTCTTGAACATTTCAATCTAGTGAGTTAGTTTGCAAAATCAGATTTCAGCGTGAATAACTGCACCACAATATTTTTGAAACTGAAACTTGCATGACATCTCTAGTGAATTCTGATTCGGTGATAGTTGATGACGATAAAAAATTGCTGCTGGTTTATAGCTAGGAGAACGCACCTCGGCAACGGCTTCGCTTCAGTTGGGAAGGTGTGGTCAATAGCCGTTTGTTTTCTTTGTCTCACCGATAAAAGCCCATTAACGCTACCGCACCTCTAGATTCCTCTAAATCGATCATGTTGCGTCGTAAAACTACGATCTGGAACGTCGCAGCCCGTGCAGCGTTTATGGTAATTATTTCTTATGCTCGCTTGCTGTATGGACCGAATCAACCTCTAGGCAAACGTCAATTAGAATTGAAAGCTCTTCAAGAGGTAACATTTCACGCTCGAACAAATGTTTCAGTATTCTAATCGGGCTTAATCTGGGCGTGGTAATTTTGCAAGTTCTGGAAATTGCCATAAGGTGAAAAGTTTCATATTACTCAATGGAGTATCGTTCTACTGCACATATTATCAACTTTTATCCACTCATAATTATATCAACATTTATCAGCCCGAAAATCGGTGTATCTTCTACCATGGTAAATGAATTATTTGACTTTGTGGTCTGTGATTAATCCGACAAGGCTGGTAGCGACTGCTGGTCTAAAAAATAGGAACTTTAGTAACCATATGCCTGTGATAGGAGACCAAATGGGGACTGAAAGTTGAATATAAAGTCACTAACAAATATATCTATTTTTACTATGTTTTTTATGGAAAGGCAAAAGACACGTGAACGTATAAATTTCGGAGCCACAGTGCGATGCATTCGTTTAGCCGCACCAGGGATTCTCTTGGTTTTGAAATCAAATGAATGTTAAATCGTTTCATTTTTCAATCATTTTATTTATCTCTCCGAGCTATAAAAAGTAACATGATTTCTTCAAAAATAGTTCATTTTATGTAGTTAAAATGTGGCATTCGTTTAGCCGCACGTCAAGTCCTCTTCACTAAAATCCAAGCGTTTGCAAATTATTGTTGATTCAGTACTTGGTAGCTCCTCCTTTGTTCTTGATGACTTCAAAGATTCTCTTGGGCATCGAAGAAACTAGCTTCTTGATAGTTTCTTGGTCGATTTGTTCCCAGCACTCCTTGATGCATGTCTTCAACCCTTTCACGGTGTTGAATTGGCGTCCATTTGCGTAAACCTTCGATGCCAGTATGCCCCAAAGGTTCTCAATAGGGTTGCAATCTGGACTACATGCTGGCCATTCAAGAACGGTGATTTCTTTCGACTCAAACCATGCCTTGGTCTGTCGCGACACATGGATTGAAGCATTATCTTGCTGAAAAATAACCTCTTCGTCCAAATGATCTTCGAAAAAACGGCACCAACACTTCTTCCAAGAGGTCGCAGTAAGTAGTCGCGTTCATTTTTGTGGAGATCCAGCAGATGGGTAATTTGGAATCATAGGAAAATCCCATTACAGTTCCTCCTCCAAAATTTCTCTTGGATCGAGTTACTCCATTATCTTTCAAATCGTGCCAATAATGACTGTAGCAGTCTGGGCCGTCGAGGTTAACCTTTTTCTCATCAGAAAATATGACCTAGCGCCAGTCATATGTCCAGGACATATGATTATGTGCGAATTGTAGTCGGTTTGCTTTGTGCTTTGGCCTAAGTCTGGGTTTAGGCTTTGGTTTTGTCCATTTGATGTTCGGACACACATTCGAAACGCGGCTCACGGTACGTTTGTGCACTGGAAGAACGAGTTTGGCAATAATCTGGCGACAACTCTAGTGGTTTTTGGTTGCTTCCTCTCGGATTTGTCTTTTTTGCCGAGCTGTGAGTTTCGAATTCCCCTTTGTTTGCTTCTTAATTCCATACTTCTGCGGATTTTTTCGATAATTCCGGACAACCTTTTCGGATCTATTGATTTTCCGGGCAATCTCACGATTACTGAGACCAGAATCCGCCAGAACTCGGATTTGGCCTTTCTGCATCTCATTCAAGCGTTTTGCCTTTCCCATACCTAGACAAATTAACTTTATTGCGAAATACTACACAGTACACAACGAAAATACTTACTGAGGTTCAGAAACAGCATAAACTATTGAGCAAACTTAAGAGCTTTCAAAGAAAATCGCGATAAAGGTGACTGATGATGATTATGATTATGTAATACTACCATCTATTGCAGCAAGCTAACTTTCCATAGCAGTGGAATAATCTGAAAAACGATTTGATCAGAATTCTATTATTGTTTGTGATCATCAAGCTCTTGTATGAAGGGCCAAAAACGTTTGGGCGGGCCCGTAAGCAGAGACACTTACGCGAAACCCGCGAATATATGGAAGAGAATCTCCTTCCAAAAGAAAGTTCACACTCACAGTACTAGAATCGAGCCCTCGATTGACAGAATAAACCCAATAGATGGGGTCAAAGAGCCCGCCCTCGTTCCACGAAATGTTAACAATAGGGAGGAGGCAGTCCCATGTTCCCTATCCAAATCGTTTAACATGGGTGCCCTGATGGTCCCTCCATTTCCCCGTTTTATGTTATTTAATATTTAATATATTTTGTACACAACAAATTAGGATATAATTATAGACGAAAATGCTAATTTATTCAAATTTTAAACTTGTACTGGATTGTTGCTGAAAAAGAAATAAAAGTTAGATATGCATTAATATCCTACTAGTCCTGGAAAAGCTGAAAACAGAATAGATCATTCCAAATATCAAAGATAAAATTTCAATAAAAGATATTATTTTATAAGACATTGTAATATTTGTAATATTTAAGAAAATCGTGATAAAGGTGACTACGTCTAAACGTTTGCAACGCAACGGAAGCAGGAAATATGGCGATAAGTCTTCTACGACAAGTAAACATCGCTAGAAAGCTGTTATTAGTGTGTGTAAGCAAGGCAAGCGATCTCACTACCACATGAATATAATATTTGATTTGCTACACTGAAATAAAATGATCACGCAAAATTTAATAAATGCGGCTAAACGATTGCAACGCACTGTATAATTAGGGGGATTTTTTTTTCTTGTAGTCATTTTCGGACCAAAATTCAGCAAGGAAACCACCAAATTTTCGCACAGAAGTGTCAATGTTCTAGTTAGCATCCATAATTCTTTCGATTCGAGCAAGTTCCCTAACACCAGGCCACGCGGAGAATCCCCACACCATAATATTGCCTCCTCCGTGCTTCACTGTTTTCTGGACATTCTTCTCCAAAAGCTCCTCTCCCGATTCAACCAAATGCTGGATCGCTGCTTGAGTTCAAATAATCCGAACTCACTCTCATCTGCCCACAACACCTTTTTCCAAAAGGAAATCGGCTTGGCGATGTGTTTCTTGGTAAATTCCAGACGCTTGATTTTGTTGCGGTTCAAGTTTGAAATTTTGGAGCAAAACTGTCTTCTATAAAGTTGTTTCCAATAATGAGGCCCTTTTTTGGTGTGACTGAAAACTAGGGTGGTCCTTATTTTCAAAGAAATCGGAAATATAACTTTTTTATTTTCAAAAATAATAGTTTATATCCTTCGGCAAGGTTGTAGATGAGAAAATTTTAAGCCACTTTGATGGAAACTAAAACTATTCTCCAAAAACTGCAGGAGAACTCAGCAGAACCACCTTATTCTTACAAAACTATGCCCTTTTCAAATGTGTTTTACCCTATTTAAAAAAAACAAACTTATCTCCAGTTTTCAGATATGATAATAAATAAATATCCTTTCAATGCTGTTGACAATTTTTTTTTGTCTGACTCAGAGAAATCAACATTTGAAAAAGGCCTACATTTTTTTCAAAAACCATAATAACTTATATTTGACATACGAGAAGGACGATTTCAGCACACCAAAAATTGTATCTTTTATTGTTCAAGAAATAATGGCAAGCCAATTTTGCTGAAAAATTTGAAATGAAAAAGTTAGAGAAAAATAACTGACTTTTATAGGGACACCCTAAGCTACGTAGGGAAAATCGCTCTTATTTGGTCATTTCAAAAGCTACCAAAAAGTTGATTCCATCAAAGTTGCTAAAAATTTTCTTATCTACACCTATGTCGAAGGATATATCTAGGAACTTTTTTCAATAGGGCGAATCTAACAATGAAAGATTCTCTCCTGTCTCACTCTCTCTCATTTATTACAGCGTTATTATAAAATTTTCGAATGATTCTTTAGTACAGAGCGAAACACAATAGTGCTGGCTAGCATACTCTACAAATAGTAGAATGGAAAACTTTAAGGTTATTGGAATATGAATGAAAGAGAAAGTTGACAAAGAGTGTCTCTCAGTGTTAGATTCGCCCTAATGAAAAAAGTCCCTAGATATGCTTTTATTTCTGCAAATAAAAAAGTTAGATTTTCGATTTCTCTGAAAACAAGCATTATCCTAGTTTTCATTCAAACTAAAAGATGGGCTTCATTATTAGAAACAACTTTGTAGAAGACAGTTTTGCTCCAGAACTTCAAACTAAGGCTGCATATGTATCTTTCCATCTAAATTCGCATTCCGGACCACGGTTCAGTGGCCCGACGAGATGCAAACTTATTCTTCAGGCCTTTTTGCTGCAGCTTAAGTTGTACTGTTCTTTTGGAAATATTCAGAGACAAGATTTCCTTCACTGCTCGACCTGTCAAACTTGGGTTTTGACGAACTATTCTCAATCGCTTTCGTCCTCTACCAGCTCTATCAACAATTGATCCAAACTGCTGGAATTTTTTTCCACATTTTTTACACTTCCGAGAAGCGTACACTGAACTTTTCTGCTACTTTGCGATTAGACATGCCTTTCTGGCAGTCTTCCACGATCAAATTATGCACTCGCAGAGATATTTTCATGTCTATTAACACTTTTCCCGCCGGCGTCGGTGGTGTAGTGGTGAGCGTGACTAATACTCGGCACCCCAGTGGGTCTGGGTTCAATCCCAGTCGACGTCGGTGGTTTTTCTGAGGCGACAAAAATCTAGTCACGTCTTCCTTCGGAAGGGAGGTAAAGCCGTTGGTCCCGGCTCATATTCATGAGTCGATAGGTAGGGTCCAGGTGCTGGAGTCGTCTTCCTGGCGTCGGTGATTGTCACCATGTGAGGAAATAGGCCGACGAAAACAAAAAAAAACACTTTTTCCACAGAAAAGTTAAGCCATGACGCGTCCACTGCTCAAAAGAGATCTTCAAAAAAGCTAAATTTCATTGAACTTGGTGAGTACATTCCAATGATTCAAAATATATTCAAGCTCATTTCGACACTCATGTACTATTTTCCTTTCAGCCAGACTATAATTGAATCGGCCATAATAAAACCCGTGCATGTTCAATAAACAGCTTCAACATACAGAAAACGCCAATACTTCTGTATTTACTAAAAGAGACTTATATTTATGTTTTTTCAAAGCTTACTCTAACTTTCCTAAATATTTACCGTAAGTTTCCTCGGTATCTGCAGTCTCTGAACATCCAATAACATACTTACGTACAAGGCCTAAGTTTCCATAGAACTTGCCATGAGTTCTCTTGGACGGCAGACGAAAAATTTCATCTAGAGGTCTCATGTTTTTTTTGCCGTTTTAAAACCACATAACTTTCCTCAATGCCAATTGGCCGTTTAGTGCATTTACTGGAGGCAAAATGGTTGTAAAATGCTTTATCCACTGACCATAATAAGACAATATGAATGGGTCCTTGAACGGCATTTCAAAACAGCATTTTACGAGTTTATAAAGTCGAAATAAAACCTTTGATAGGAGTAAAAGGAATTTGAGAAAATAAGGTTTTAACATCGTTGTAAACAAGCTGTGTAGGTTCTCATAAATGTGACTAAAATATGAAACCTACTGGCACCTCTTTGTGCCATGATAAAACCCAAATTTATATCTAGTGGCTTTCATAAAACATTAATAAAACTTATTAAGTCTGGGTGGTTTTGGAAATGTGACTTGGGCAGTTTGTGGATTTCTTCCAAATCATCCTGTAACTCATGCAAATTTGGCTGGACATTTCTGAAAGTCCTTTAACTTCTTCGACACGATCTTATCGCTTACTAAGAGCTCTTAACATGTTTCTGTGGAGGTGTCTCTTAATGAATCAATCGGCGAAAGAACCATGCCCAATGTTGAAGGCGTCGATGGTGTGGTTGTAAGCGTGGTTGCCTCTCACCCCAGTTGGACTGGTGTCAATTCCAGCCGGCACCGTAGGGATTTTCGGCCTATGTGTTGATGGATTCAATATGTAGGGCCAAGGTTGTCTCCCTGGCGTGAAGAACCAGCCTCCGAATGAAAGTCACGTAAGTACGAATGCTTATTCGTAAATATTTTTAAAATCAAATTTAATGTTTTAGCAAAAATGTGGTCCTTAACTTTTCAGCTACATTCAAAAAATGTTACGAGCAAAATTTCAATCTTGTTTCAAATGTGTTTTAGCCTACTTTCAATGTTACTGCCTCGGATAGAGTAGTCGGTAAACGCACAGTCTACATATTCAGGGGTAAATGGGGCAAAATAGACCATTTCCGGGATCGGCGCAGGCTGAAAATGGCATCATTCGATTTCTCAGTGTTTTTTCACGTACGATATGGTCCTTTTCATGTAGAAAATTCAGCGGCGATTGTAGATTTACGAATAAACACTTAAAAACACACAAAGATAGGGTTAAATGGGCCAAAATGGACAGTTTCCTGATTCAGTAACTGAAAGAAAACAACACCATTCGATTTCTTAGGCTTTTTCACGTAAGGTAGGTTCTTTTCAGCCAAAAACTTTGGCAACGATTGTAGCTGAAAGGGTACGAACAAGAAAACCGCAAATTAAAGGGGACATTGGGCAAATAGGCCACTTTCCGAGCTCGAAACTGAATGAAACCTGCACCATTCGATTCCCAAGAGTTTTTAATATAGAATATGCTTCTATGCGGGCAAACAATTCAGCGGCGTTTTTAGTTATATGGGTGCTAACTCAAAAAGACACATTTTTAGGGGTAAATGGGGTAAAATGGACCATTTCCCGGGCCCGGCGCAGAATGAAACCAGCACCATTCAATCTTTTGGCAAATTTTCCATAAGAAATTATGTATTTCTAGCAGGAAATCCAGCGGCGTCTCATCTGTGGGAATTCGGGTCCGTTTTTTCCCACTGTGCACTGAAAGACCATTGTTGCCAACCAAGTCCAGTAGTTTACTGCGAGTCCAGTTTACACTTTGCTGGCTTCGATAATCCTGCTCATAACATTTCTCATGGCCTCAACCGACGGGCATGCGAAATTACTCTCGTCGGCGGCATCAACCTGAGCAAAGGCATATACCAAGTTGATAACAAATTCTAATACCAGGTTATCATTGTTTGATTACTGATATGTTATTATTGAGGTTGAATAAACAGCTAAAACAACAGAATGAATAACAAGAAAATACTCGTTGAATATTACCATCATAGCTTATTTTATTATCTCACTTTTATTATATCTCCTATTTTAAAAACAAACATTTTTAATATTCACTCGTTGATACAAACACCACTATTTTATAAAAAACAATTAACACATTTTTTTTGACCAAATACACAACCATTTATATTGGAAAACCAACAAAAACAACAAAAAATCTCAAATATAATACTTATTTTATTATCATGAGAACATCTTGATAACAAATCCTATATTCTAAGCAAATTTATTGGCATAGTTTCAAATTATGTTATCAATTTGAAATCAAATTCTCACGCTAATACCTAAAAAAATGTTGGATAAGAAGCAACATTTCTTCTTTAAATATGCTGGTTAAATTTAAAGTTTTTCATTCAATTAGTAACGTCTGTCAAAAATTTTATATATAAAATGTTAACATATCATAACAAAATTAGCCAACGGTGATAACTAAATTTGTTATGCGAGAACTGGTTACTTATATGATACCCGCTTGTTATTTTCTTTTGCTAGCGAAGCTGTATTAAAAAAAATGTTCCGCAAAAATATGCGCTATAACATTTTCTATATTTTGTCTAACAAAAAAAAAAAAAAAAACATATTTTTTACCCTCACCCCCCGCTGAAACAAGACACAAACATCCTCCACGTCGACCAAGAAACAGATAAACAAATTATGAGTTAAGTTATTTATATTATTTTCCCTACCGATTTCGTTTTTATTTTCCCTTTTTTTTCTTTCTTTCCACCCCCCACCGCCGCCCCCCCGGGCGAAAATTTGAAACTACGAAACTATCACCACAAAATGGAAATCTTTTTTAAGTACAACTTTGTACTAGACACCATGATTCGGAAACGAAACCGTTAAGAGTTATTAATTTCGCGGTGAAAAAAGGCTTTTCCGATCACTGTGCTAGGGTTCGGTGGTAGATCTGGTACCCCGTAACCGTTCCCGATCGGTCTAGGAATTTTTCGGGGTGGAAAATTTCTCGACTTTCCTGGGCATAAAGTATAATTGTGCTTGCTACACAATATACAAATTCATGCATTGGTGTTGGCGTCGAAAGCTCTCAATTAATCACTGTGGAAGTGCGCTTAGAACACTAAGTTGAGAAGCCGGCAAAAGCTTAAGCGTTAATGAGCGTCGAAAAAAGCCAGGAAGAAGTGGAAGAAGACACTTAAAATAACATGATTTGTTCGAATACCTCTAAAAATATTTGAACGGAACTTTGCATCGAGAATTGATGCCGACAGATCGAATATTAGCATTGACGTTTGCACACCTCGTGGATGGAGCTACGATGAGGAATAATTCGTTGAAGACATTGCATGCCACTTTGAAACCAGTTACTGATGTTTCTTCACACAATAATCTCCACGAAGACACTCCTCGTTCGCTCACCTGGCCACGTCCATGCAACCGTTGGAGATAGGGAGGATTTGATATCTACCTTAAGAAGACACTGGGAACCCATGTAGCCTTCAGTAGATATCAAAGGAAAAGGGAAATGAATAGTCGGAGGGAATAGTTGAACAGAATGCCCTGTTTGGTGTACAGAACAAAAAAATATTTAAAACGGTCGTTGGGAGCATCTAGTCTAAGAAGGTTAAGTGATGCTCCATTTCTCTTCAAGCGGCTGAGACTTAAGCATTAACTATAGTCCTATTGAAATATATGGCTTATGGTTATAGCGCCATTTCTCGCTCTCTGAAACGAGAAGAATGTCTGATAATATAAGACCGGGTGGTGAAAGAAAACTTATCGCATTCTCTGATGTGATCTTCATGTGACTTTCATCGCAAACAATGATTTGTTTTTTCTATGTCGTTTACAAAAAACTATAACTTAATCTTATAAACCCACGATTTCTGATTATGAAGCAAACAAGTAAAGTTTGGGCTACAAACCTACTTATGGCACAAAACGATCTACAACCAATAACTCTGAATAATTTAAAGCTGAATAAATAGTTCACCCTGCCTGTAGTCAGTACTTTACAGTTTTTTTTAACGTTTTTGACCTACAATGTGCAATGATCATATTTTCATAATAGTTTACAAACCTGTAAACCAAGATAAAAAAAAGAAAGAATACAACCCTGTAAACTATGATCAAAATGAAAACGAAAGAAGTATTAGGTGAAAACCATAATTGCATTGAAATATGTATCGCCTCTTGTCCCCAAATAAGGAATTGATATGCCTTTTCTTTGGATACTTCACCAAAATAAATCTTGATGAGCTCTTTAGGACGTTACAATTGCGCAAAGAACTGTAAAATTTTCGCAATACAATTTCGTTCTACAACTTTCAACTAAAAGATGTCCGTCGAGACCAGTCGAACGTGCATGAGAAAATTATGCCGCAAAGAATTCAACAAGCAGAGTGGCACTCGACACTGAAGGAGTCTGTAAGTCGTAGACAAAATAGGCCTATCTGTCAAAAGATAAGCATTTTTTCTATTGGAATTTAAAGAAATTTGCGGCGTTTACTAGCATTTAATATACAGATGAAAAAGTAAACAAGTGAAGCGATCGATTAAACTTTCACTAGTTTTTTTTTTAACAGAATGGGGCTGATATGCAGCAATATGTGCTTCCGAGCTTGACAGACACATGAAATTGTGCTAAAAATGGTTTAGAAAATTATGCATACTACACGTAAATTACCGAAAATAAATTGCAATTTATTTCTGGTAATTAACGTATAATATGCATAATTTTCTAAGCCAGTTTTAGCAAAGTTGGCATAACCAAAGAAAACATCATTTCAGCCTCGATTATTATTTGTCTGATTTGGCTCAATATAGGCGAATATGCTTTTACAGGCAGTATATCTAATCAAGCTCTTTTGCTGTTGGGACCACGCACAAAGTGTTATGGTGACTGATTGGCCACGGTGACTTAATTAGAGTGCCAAAAGGGCACCAAATCACTTTGACAGAGTTGCCGCCGGACACCAGTTACTTCTTTGAGAAGTTCCACAGAGCACACTTTCAAATGTTGCAATATTTTTGACGGACTCCCCAACTCACCGAACGGAGTAATGGGTTCCTTTAGTCTCTCCCACCCATACAACATACAGCTATGACATTCAGCGGTTGGCACGTTACTCTTATTTATATATTTAGTCAGCACCAACAGGCTTAGTAAAGCCCCAATGGTGGTACGTTACAACAAACAGACAGCAGTAATCTCTACCTAATGCTATGTGGGAGATGACATCCGTGCTCCCTCCGCCCCATGCTAAGGACCTTAAAATTTTACTCTACGGGACCTAAAGCTAATTGGGTTTTAAACATATGAAGGATACTAAAGGGCGATACGGTCAAAATTTGGTCAATATCAACTTGACGTATTTCTTTCAATTTTGCATTTAAAAAACCGGAACACCCCTCATTTGAATGAAATTTGGGCTACAATCACAAGCACAGATCTTCCCCTACGCGATGCTAAGTTTATACAAACAATGCGTCCCGCGAACTTTGCCTGAATGAATTCACAAATCTTAGAATGCACGACATCCAAATGTTGCACTATGTTTCTTCTACCGAAATGTGGTAACTTCACTTTCAATAGGTTGCAAAATGTTGTGAACTCACTCCTTGGAAAAACAAAAATTGAGCGGAAGTCCACACTCTATTATCCACTGCGCAATATTGGTAATATAAACATTACGGTCCATCGAAACAACACATCTAAAAGTTTTTTTTTTAGCATCCGCGGCGTAGAGGTTTCTCTTATTCTACGTTAGAAGTCCACACTCTACTTGTGAACGGAAGTAATATGTCTCGTCAAATTAAATTTTGAGCCACTCTGAAGCGACCGCTCTTTACACAATGGGTGTACAAAGACAGTTTTTGCAGAATCATTATCACCAATTTTATTTATTTTTTTTTTTGTTGAGAGAAAATTCCGCACATCCACACTTAGCTTCCTTTTCTCAGCCATTATTCAAAAACAATAAAGGACTCAACAACAAAAACGTCTACACCCCATGAGACTTTTTATGACAAAGTCTATGTGTCCAGACAGTTTCATTGAAATCTGAGAGGGTGCTGCCAACTTCCAATACGATTTGGCGCGAACTTCGTCTTGTGACAGTTTTGTGAAACAATATGTTCAATCTACAGGTTGAACATGCGGACGAGACGTCACTGCCAAACTCCATCCGGGTTGTGTTGCTGAGCACCGGCACAAGTCAAAACAGACTGCGCAGCTTATCCACCTTTTCCGCAAATAGCTCCACGTCGTCCATAAAGAAGTTGTACTTACATTTGTCCTCCAGTCTCTTATTTTCAGATGATATCCATAGTGGCTTCACCAGTTTGAACTTATCAAGAGGATTAGAATAACAGTAAGGCTTCTGCTGTTCCAATTTCTTTTCATGTCTTCAATTTATCTCTTCTATGATGTGCTCTCCATATATATATTTCTATTTGTTTCGCCAAGGGACATGTAGGCAAACACTTGCTCTCCTAATTACCGTTTCATAAGTGAGCTGTCTGTTGAATAATACTTTCACAACAATCCGAAATCACCCGCATTTCCAGCGCCTGTCGATAGGTTTTCACACGAAATGTATCATTGAACCGATCATTTGCGTCAATCCCGTAATTATAATAAAATCATGGGAAAAAAAAACCTAATTATACGACTCATGCATCATGTTGTCGCCAGTCCACCGCTGCTGCTGCAATCTACAATTATCACCAATAAGAGAGCATCAGGCATTTTCTGGGTTAACGCAAGATTCATTGCACTACTGATTGGACAATGACTCCACCGCAAACACCGCAGAAGGTGCTCAATTGATGTTTCGCGTGTGCCTCAGGTCGCTGCCACAAATGGTTTTCAATTGCAGCCGGAGACAATCAGTAGTAACCAACCGGCCACACCCTCCTCCCATGCGTCGTTGCTGCCTATCGACGACGGCAATGATGTGCAATTAATAAGGCTCTGCAAATCGCAAAACGATCGCACACTTATCCTATTAGCAAAACGAGATCATCCAAACGCCAAGAGTTTGTTGCTCTTAACCTCTCCACGGCGTGTTTGTATGTGTGGTGAAATGTTTCTGATCGTACGTAATAATTAAGTCATGAAGTCGTCATCCGTCGCCTCTTTCAAGTTTTGCGCAAATGGCATGTAGTCTAAAGATCAACATTTTGCATAACTTCACTAGTCACGAGCAGAGGTCCAGCCTCCGATGTATCCACGAAAATCAAAGCTCCTGGCCGACAGACGATTGCATTTGCGCCGAATACCTACCTACTTCATAGGCGATAAATCATCTCCATTCAAAGGCTCGCCTCTTACCAAAAATACGGGAAGCACTTAACACCCCGGGTAACAACAAGTGTGTATTTTCCCCCGGCGCATACAACTTGGACGCACCTCTTACAGCAAATATTTGCTCCGGAGTTCCGTGTGCTGCTGAGTCGAGTGAGAAGCCATCAGATAAACATTCAGATCAATTGAAAACGATAGGTCGATTGGACTGCGTGGAGAGTAAGTTACGCGCGTTTCTTCCTTCCCTTTTTACTTTCAATCGATTCCCCGGATCTGGTGGAAATACGAGCTCCGCAAAGTGGGGGGGGGGGGATAAAATAGCTTTCATTTGTAGACCTTCTGGGTGGAAGAATGTAGGCATATTTTTCGGAATCTAAGTGCATGCCTCCGTTTTTTTTTTGTTCTCGAATGATCATCATTCTAATTTCCGTTGTAATGTGCTTCCGTCTGATCATAGGTTGCAGGAAGCTCGTTATGAGAGGAACGCATCTTGATCACCTGAAGATTCGCGCTCGTGCAGTTCTAATTTGAGTCGATCGGACCTATAATGGATCTAGCGAGAAATTGGGCACCTTGAAAACGGTTGCGCTGCCGCTAGAATGGATGACGACGACGACGGCGCGAAATCACCGAAATCGCCAGCGTGGATTCAATATTTTGTTTCTGGTGAACGGTGGTGATCCACCGCATGCATGCTTGCGGACGGAAAATGTATGCACACTGCCTAATCAGCCGCCGTAATTTCGTTGATTTTATTAAATCGACCAACCAACACCACTAACTGGTTGGTTGAGCCTTGGCGGGGCCCGGTTCGAGCAAATGAGTTATAAATTGTGTAATTATAAGGATGATTAGCATCGTGCAATTTTGGTAATAAGTTGGGAAATTGGCAAGGTGTTTGGTGAGTGGTGGTTCTCTTGCCACTTTGGTAAATATTTCCGCCTTGTTTTAGGATAAATATAGATTTTCTGGTTACAAATGATGTAAAGTACAAACAGCTTTAAGCTTAGGTTAGAATGGAAAATATTTCACAGTTGCTACGCTGAGATTTGTAAGAACTAGCTAAATTGAATTTACTCGTAGTTTCATAAGCAACTAACCATCTCTGAAGTACAAATGAACAATTACTTTTCTTCTGTGGAACGGTTCAATCTTGTTTAAGCAAGGATAGATACATGACAATTGATTGCGGTTTGATGGTGATTTGCGAGATTTTCGAAAAAAAAACCTAAATTTTATTCATCACACAGATAGTTTCGAAATATCACATTTTAAAGACTGTATTCGATGAAATTTGGACACACGCAATTGTTCGTAACTTTTTAGCGTGTGGGTTAAAATTAGTGAAATTTTAACTGAATGTATTTCATTGTGTTGTGTCAATTGTGTAATGAGTTTTGTGACAATCGGTCGAGTGATTTCAGTGATGGCTTCGAATGAAGAAATAGTGCGCCAACAAATTGTGGGCACTCACTTCGAAAACCCAAACGCTTCTCATCGATGGATCGGAATTCAGCTCGAAATCGCACATTCAACCGTATCTCATGTGATCAAAACGTTCAAGGACCGTAAGACAACCAAGCGGAAAAATGGTAGTGGCAAAAAACGTGGCACATCAAATCCGGAGAAGGCCAGGATGGATTGAACCAATTTAAGCGTTATCCCAACATTTCGATCAGAGATGTTGCGAAAAAGGCGAAAGTTTCAGTTTGTTTTGTGCAGAAAACAATGAAACGTTCTGGATTACATGTGTACAAGGTCCAGAAGGCACCGAACCGGAGCGATAAACAGAACTCGGTGGCCAAAACTCGTGCAAGAAAACTGTACAGGGAGTGGCTCACAAAACCGTTCTGCATTGTGATGGACGATGAGACCTACATTAAAGCCGACACCAAACAAATGCCAGGACAGGAACACTACGTCGCCACCTCTAAGTTGGCCGTTCCGGAGAGTGTACGGAAGAAAAAACTGTTGAAATTCGCCAAATCCTTGTCTGGCAAGCGATCTGCGGATGTGGCAAAATGAGTCAGCCCTTCATCACCTCTGGGACCGTCAACGGACAAATCTACAAGGACGAATGCCTCCAAAAACGACTTCTGCCCTTCTTGAGATCTCACGATGGCCCGACACTGTTTTGGCCGGATTTGGCATCTTGCCACTATGCCCGGCCCGTCTTAGACTGGTACAAAGCTAATAATGTAGTTTTTGTACCAAAAGACGTCAACCCTCCAAACACTCCGGAACTTCGCCCAATTGAAAAATTTTGGGCAATCATGAAGGCAAAGCTCGTTAAAACTCCACAACTGATAGAAAATAAACTTGAACTAAAGAAAGTGTGGTTAAAAGTAAGTAAGCAAGTCGGTCCTATCATTGCCCAAAATTTGATGAAAGGGGTCAAGGCAAAGGTGCGGGCATTTGGGTTGGGAGAAGAGGTTCAATAAACCAATGTAGTCAAAACTTAACCATTTATTTCCAGAAAGTTTGAAAAGAATCGGGCTCAAGGAAAATTTTTGGTGACCTATTTTGTGTGTCCAAATTTCATCGAATACAGTCTTTAGCTCAAAATTTTCAGTAAAAAACTTTAAGGAACGGGTTCAATGCTAGCTACAAGACTGTATTCAAAGTATAATGTAATGCCTTGTTGTATTTCTCCACATTTCTCACTTGGTACCTGGTCGTCCGGATGGAAGTCGGGTGAAAGAGTGAGATTTGTTTAGTTCTTTGAAAGCAGCATAAAAAATGCAGTGTTCTGGACATGATCAATGGTCTTATGTTCAGTTAACAAACATTGTTTCTACTTGACCACCGAGCTCCTAACTACTGAACAAACTATTCAAGTGGTGATTAGTTAGAGACTACTTCTCTGGCAAACTTCGACTAGGATTTAGAATCCAGTAAATCACCTCTACGCACTAATTGTAGTTTGAAGATAGCACTAGAATTGCGACATTGTCGTAGATGCCATAAACCCCAAATGACGCTTTGAACGAAGGTACTTATTGGGAGGTAATTGAGCTAGCTAGGTGTTATCCGCTCAAATGTGTTTGCGGTGCTGTTAGAAGAAGAAAAACTACAAGGTACAGCCCCATTGGGTTGTTCGGAATTATGACGTAGGACTACGCAACTAAATGAAAGCCATTCAGATTGTACAATGCAATATTCTTTGAATTAACCCTTTCAGGCCTAACATTTTCCAAGCGTTATTATACAAACAATTTGGTGTGTTCTGATTAAATTGGTGCTCCATAACATAGAAACGATTGAAACAAGTAGGATTTATTTTTTTGAGATGTACTAGGTCATCCAAACTGTCCTGGAGTTCAGAACTCAAGATCTACAGTTGTAACAGTAGCTTTATCCGCTTTGCAATGTTACGATATACATTCAAACATACTCAATGAATACCCTGGAAGACCACCAGACATTATGAGATAATCTTGGGATGTTCATGCCAAACAAACTAGCTTAACTTTGTATATCCCATAAAGCTACTGTTACAATTGTAGACCATAAGTTTCGAATGACCTAAAACTAAAGCCCGATTCAAAGTAAACTTTGACGCATTCAAGTGATCATAATTCAAGAATTAAACAACATACACGGTTGATCAAAACGTCAAACAAAAGGATATTTATTCAACTTTCAAACGATACATAACAAGTTATTACATTTCACCGTTTGGAACGAACTGTCGTACTTTAATTGTGATCGATGCCATCATGATCTGCACAGTTGTTGGTGACACTGTACCGGCGAACTTATTCCACTTTAAACGCATTTGTTGTGCATTTGTCACTTCTTACCGCATCCTCGAAGTTTTCGCTTGACAATTGCCCAATATTTTTCGATCGGTCTCAGGGCAATTCGGAGGATTAATCTCTTTGACGACGAAATTAACATTGTTTGCAGCATTCTAGTATCTCCTTAGAGTAGTGGCAGCTGGCTAGATCCAGCCAAAACATAACGTTGGTCTTGTGTTGCCGAATGAAGGGTGAAATCCGCTTTTTCAGACACTCTTTAACCGTAAACCTTCGACGTCATTGTGTGAGATGTGATGAAAAACTTGGTTTTAAGACCACAACTGCAGATTCCTTACCAAATCATTAGTTTCCGAGCAAACTTATCAGCAAAAAAAAAATTTATACTTGGAAGGGACATCCCCACGCTCAGTTCAAAGCAAAATTTTCGTCCGGGGATTTGTTTATAATCCCGTTTGACATATGTATCATCATCCATTAAAATACAGCCATCAAATTTCGTCAAAACTCGTTCGTATAGTAATCGTGCTCGCTTTTTGGCCACTAAATTTTGTTTCAGGGAGCGTTTCGGATGTTTACTGGCCCAAAAATTCATAAATCCTTCTCTTGAAAGGATGTTGCGCACGGTGGCAAAGTTGGAATCGTAATTTTTTGGCCAAATCACGTATGGAGACACCCCAAGAAACAATTTTAGTTTTATTCCAGCCGTATAGCACTCCTCCCGGCTTTGTTGATAAAACTACATTCAAAACTGTTTTGTCTACCAACACCTCCTCTATGCTTCTTTAAAGCCGAAATTTGTACAAAATGGCCCACTCTATAGACGGTTGTGAAAACAAGTTAATAAAACCTGTATAAGAACATAAAGATTTTGAAAATGTTCTAGTGAAAGATGTTATCACCACTTGAGAACCTTCATAAAACCTCTTGGCTGCCTCGAAAACCTGAATGTGGCCAAATGGCCACAGCTGTCAAACTTCACTGTGATATCGTGGTTGTTTGTTGTTGTTCTGCTTTGTTCGATTCTCTGCTCTTTTGATTCATTTAGCAGTAAAAAAAGGTGATGAGTTACGGGAAATTTTGTTTGATAGCAAAATATCCAAAACAAATTGTGTTTTCTATAGCGTATTATGCTCCAAATTATATGCGCATTTATTTTTAAGGTGAATATTGGCACGATAAGAACCGAAAATGAATGCGCCTCGGAAATTATGCGAATTTACAACAATATAAATCAAATTAAAACAAATATATTCGATAAATTAATCATGAATTTCCCGAAAAGTGCTTGGAATTTGGATGAGATTATCTACAAGAATGCCGAAATCAGTCTCCGTTCTACAGTTTGTTTGCATACCATTGAAAATTTGATGCATTTATTTTTCCACATTTCAATTATTTCTTATACTGCAATATGGCGAATGGAAAAAAATCACAGTTTTGCCATAAAGCCAATTTTCCTTATTAAACTATTTCATCTTATGGTGACTTCATTCAATGCCAATTTGCCGTTTAATGGATTTACTGGAGGCAAAATGTTTTTAAAATGCTTTTTCAACTGATCATAATAAGATAATATCAATGAGTTCTAAGACGGCATTTCAATACAGCATTTCACGATCTCATAAAGTCGAAATAAAACCTTTGATAGGAGTACAAATAATTTGAGAAACAAGGTTTTAAGATCCTTGTAAACAAGCTGTGTAGGTTCTCATAAAGCTTACTTAAATATGAAACCTATTGGCACCTCTTGGTGCCATAATAAAACCAAATAGATTTCAAGTTGCTTTCATAAAACTTTAATAAAACTTAATAAAGCAGGATGGTGTTAGCAATGTTACTTGAGACCTGCGTTGCCTTTCACGTACCTCAACACCTTTCTCATCAGCTCTTTGTCCCTAATGCAACTTTTATGATAGATGCGCTGTGCTCTATCCACACTCAGAGTATGCTTGTAACGTTTGATTACAAGACACACCGTTGACTTTGGGAATTTTAACACTTTTTCTATTTTTGAGGCAGACCACGAAGGATTCTCTAGATGCCTGTGCACAATTATGTCTGTCAAACGTTTTTTGTTCCAACCACCAGGGACGCGGTGGTGTATTAAACCGTGCGTCCATATTTACTTTGAATCGAGCTTTAACAAGATTATCCTATGATGTCTGTGGACGTTTCAGAATATTTATTGAATATGTTTGTATAGTTATCGTAGTTTTGTATAGCCCAAGAGGCTACGGTTACGACTGTTTATCCTAAGTTCTGAATTCAAGTCAGTTTTTATGAACTTGAACATCCCAAGATAATCTGATAATGACTGATGGTGACCTTACAAAAGATTCATTGAATGTGTTTGAATGCATAACGTCACCATTTATAGATAACCATTCAACTCAAGAGCATTTTTGGTGACCTAGAACATCCTAGAACCTAGAACACAATATATCTCATTATATCTGTTAACCTTCCATAAAACTCACTTAAATTGGTGAAATACATATTGTTACTTTGTTTGGTCTAGAAAGCTACAGTTATAGCAGAAGATTTTTAGTTTTGAATTCCAGGATAGTTTGGATAACCTCGAAGATTATTTCATAATGTCTGTAGGTCTTCCAAGATATTCAATGAATATGTTTCAATACACAGCGTAGCCTTGCATAGCCCAGAAAGTTTTTGTTGTAACTGTAGCTACATCACTAATTCTTTTAAGCGAAAAGAAGGTTTTTACTAGAGGAATGAAAGAGTGAAAGTTATTTGGTAATGAAAATCATATTTTATTCGGAAGTACTACTGATTTCCATTCAGTAACTTAATATTGACTTCCTCTCAGTACTTTGTATAACCTTCCTTGGCACTAGGTAGACCACACATTTTCAATCGGATTCAAGTCCGGGGGCCATTCCAATAGCTTGATTTAAGATCCACGGAAAATTGTGCCAGCGAGAACGGGTTTCTCATGAAACAGACTAGATTGATGTAGGCATCGTGGAAAACCAGCTAACATCTATTCCAATAAAGCACATGCTCGATGAGCTACACTGAAAATATTTTTTCTTAAATCCTCTTTCGCTCGTTTTGTAAACATGGATTTTGTACATAGAACAAATGTCTCGTAAATTTTAAGAAACATTTATATTGCTTGTTATCTAGGAAAATGTTATCATTAGACCTTTTTATACAATAAATGAAATTAATTTCGTAAGGAGCAGCCAATAGTTGCGCTTCCATCGTACCCGCATATATAGGTGACGAGCTGGACTTTTTGGTTTATCCCGAAATAAAAATAAAAAAGTTACTAGAAAATGAGAAGAATGATTAGTAATTTCCATTTAATTCCAACTTCCTTTATTGCTTATCTTGACAGATACGTGTATTTCGTCTACAATGTGCAGACTTCTTCAGTGTCGTGTACCAATACTCGACTAGTCGACAGTCGATTGAATACGAAGCTAATTTGATGAATAGTACAAAATAGTTGTAGAAAACAACGAATTGATTCGTGAGTCATACCTTCGATTTCGTATTATAAACTAATTTTAATTTGCAGTGTAGTACACATCTCAAAAGTCTACGTAAACTTTTCATCTCCTAGAACTGCAAAAGAAAATTCAGCGGCTTCTATGAACCCCACGGTTAATGGTTCCGTTTCATTCAACAATGATCACCAACGCACGGGAAATAATGTGCTCATCAAAATGAGAAAAACAGGTCATGATTTCATGAATATGTTGTGTTTTCGTGTTAGGAATATACACTACGAACAATATTCATGATATCATGAACTATTTGTCCGTCGGAATGAAATCTTGAATTTATTTGGTTAAAACCATGATCGGCATTCCTGATACTGAAAACTTTATTCACGAATTTGGAAAATCTGCTTAATCGACACTAATTGTAAATAAAAAATAAATCCACCACCATGATTCTAACCTGGTATTGATATGAAGGGCTGTGATAGTACTTGATGGATGAACTTTCTACGCTATTGTTATTCTTGAATAGAAGCTGCTTACACAATTTTAGATTAGAGGCAAAACAACACTTCCAAAATTCATGACTCGCATCTGTCATTTCAATCATGAAACCATGAATAATAGTCATGAATTCATAAAATAAGATAAGAGTTCATTTCTCGGAAACCTTTTCAAACAGACGTATGTCATTTTGTAAACAAAGAGGGGAAGTAAGATTCAAAAGTAAATTTCTCGAAATTCTCAGTACCCTCACATAAAGTAGCATCACAATCATGTAAAGCAATGTTATTCCTTGTGTTGGTGGCCCAAGTTTGCATGAAAGTGCTAAGGGTTTCGAGAAATTGCAAAATTATCATATTTCTTAAACCCTCTAAGATTCATAGATCAGCAGAATTTGGTGAGACCATTCCAATTATAGAGTTTCGATGAACAACTACTTTGCTTCTGGTGCCAATTGTTCCGATATATTTCTACTACACTCTAATTTTATCAATCACGCAAAAAAAATGCACATGAACATCCGCTTTCACTATCGTTTGATATGTTAGTCACGGAAATTGTATGAAAACATAAGTGAGCGTATTGAAAGTTATAGAAACGGGAGGAACCGGTATGGGATGAACATCAACTTAGACTTCTGCACGGCCATCAATTTTACTCAGTTTTGAGTCGTTTTTGACTCATTTTTGCCAAAAGTGGAGTCGGTCATATGTGAGTAAATGTGACTGGGATTGACAAGTCGACATATATAAAACATCCATCTGACTTATGTCGATGTCTTAGATATGTCGACTTGTAATCCCACACCCAAAGAAAATCTGAGTTGTCATGTAATTGTGATCGTAATTGATGTAAATATCAGAGCATGTAAAATTGTATTTCCTTCCACACGAAGCAGCAACTTGTATGAAATAGTTGTAATAAAGACAAGCTTTTGTTTACACCATTATCGGCAATGTGTGGAGTGTCCCAAACTTTACACGATTTAAAATGTCAATTTGAAAGTTTTGTGACGCTCCATTTATGTGCATGATATTGAACAGAAATTCACACTACTTTTTCGAGCTGTGCAGTAACATTTACTCATATATGAGTGACTCCACTTTTGGCGAAAATGAGTCAAAAACGGCTCAAAATCTAGTTAAAATTGATGGCCGTGTGGCAATACTCTCTATTGAGTCTCCGTTTCCGTAGAAGGTATTGAAATAGCAAAAGTTCCGTAGTTATGTAACAAACTTCGTCTAGTGTGTAAGATATCGTGGCTGGCACATTGTTCTAAGCGACTTACCATTGCATGTATGCGTAACATGAAATGTACCCTAAACGAACCCACCAAATATAATAGCATGTCTTGAAATCAAGATATTCTATACGACGTAGTAAGGCTTGTACGTGACAAAATCTGGACACCCCTAAATACGTATACCGCTGGAAATACTTCATCAACGCGTGAAATATTTCGCAAACTGATGAATGTATGTCTGTTCATTGTGTAAAATCAATTTTTGATGATACTACAAGCTTTTAGATCGAAGATGGCGTCGAAAGAAGAGCAAGTGCGAAAAGCAACTGTGTGCGGTCGCAATGAAAATCCGGATCTGTTAGTAAGAAAACTTGCAAAAAAAGCTTGGTTTTGCTGCAAGTACTGTCCATAACGTTCATAAATCTTTCGTTACACGTTTGACAACAGCCAGGAAGGCTGAGAGCGGAACAAAAACGGATCTCAGGAACCACCAGATGGACGCGAATGTGAAGCAAATATTGCAGAAGAGACCAGATCTTTCGGTACGTACTGTGGCTATAAAAATATATATGTCCCCAACTTTCGTGCATACTTCCAAGCATCGGCAATGTATGAAGTCGTTCAAGGTGAAAACTGTACCGAACCGTAATGATGAACAGAATGTGACGGCTAAAACCCGCGATCGCAAGTTATATCGCGAATATTTGAACAAAATTTAGACGACGAAAATTATGTGCTGGAAGACTTTAAGCAGCTTCCCGGAATGTCTTATTATACTGCCATGCAAAGGAACGGCGCAGGGGAGCATTTCAGGACGAAGAAAAAGGCCAAGTTTCCCAAAAAATATTTGGTTTGGAAGGCAATATGCAGCTGTGGTCGAGTAAGCCAAAACTTCTTCACTACCGAAACGGTTAACAAGGAAATATACTGTGAAGAATGCCTAGAGAAGCGATTGTTACCATTCCTACGCAGCCATGACGCTCCCTCGCTATTCTGGCCTGATTTGGCATATTGTCATTATGCCAAAGATGTTTTGGAATGGTATAGCGGAGTCCATCTTGTACCAAAACAGGCGAATCCACCTAACTGTCCGGAGTTGCGACTTATCGAGTGGTATTGGGCAATCGTGAAGAGAGAACTCTCTCAATATAAACAACAAGCTGCAACTATAGCAACATTTCGAAATTATTGGACAAAAGCAGCTAAATCGGTTGCAGAGGAGTCTGCACAGACCCCAATGGCTGGAGTAAACTCAAATGTTCGTAGTTTCATCATGCAGCCTAATTGAGTAACTGTAATTAGTTTTAAAGGGCGAACACGAAATTATTGCGACACATTCAACAGGGCATAACTTTTTTACCATTGGGTAAAAATCAACCAAATTTTGCACACATTCTCATTGATGTGTATTGTTTATATGCTGTCAAACTCGAAGTCGTGTTTCTCGATTCAACGAAAATGGAGGTGAACCAACGCGAGTTGAGAGAACAAATTCTTTCCAAACACCTGGAATTTCCTGACCTGTCGCATCGGCAGTTGGGAAAAATGTTGAACATTCACCATTCAACCGTCTCCAGAGTGTTGAAGCGGTTCCAGGAGCGGTTGACGTTGGACCACGGCAAAGGAGCTGGAAGAAAACCGGGACCGGAGAACAAAAAGACGGAGGGAAAGGTGAAGCGGATGATTAAAGCAAATCCCAACGTCTCAAGCCGTGATTTGGCTAAAAAGATCGGCATGTCGCAGAGCTACGTCCAGAATGCAAAGAAGAGAGCTGGACTACATACATACAAGGTACAGAACTTCCCAAACCGCGATGAGCGGCAACAATCGACGGCTAGCTCTACGAGAAGATGCTGACAAAATATGGCTGCTGTGTGATGGACGACGAAACGTATATAAAAGCCGATTTTAAGCAAATTTCGAGGTTTGAGTTTTTCACCGGCAAGAGCAAGTTCTATGTGGACGACAAATTTAAGAAGAAGAAAATATCGAAGTTCGCCTCCAAATATCTCATTTGGCAGGCCATCTGCTCTTGCGGACTGAGGAGTGAGCCTTTCGTGACAAAGGACACAGTAAATGGCGAGATCTACAAATCTGAGTGCCTCGAGAAGCGCCTTTTGCCGTTCTTGCAGCAGCACGACGAAGCTCCGCTATTTTGGCCAGATTTGGCATCATGCCACTATTCTAAAAGTGTCCTGGAGTGGTATGAGGCCAATTCTGTCCATTTTGTTCCAAAGGACATGAATCCGCCAAACTGTCAGGAGCTGCGCCCGGTGGAGCAGTACTGGGCAATGATGAAGCGGGAACTTCGGAAGAGCAAGAAGACAGTCAAAGACGAGAAGGACATGTTAAGAAAATGGAAAAAAAAACTGAGAAACTGGTACCGGATGACACTGTAAAGACTTTGATGGAGGGCATCAAGCGAAAATGCGTTCAATTTTACACTCAAGGCTCCATCGATTAACTTTTCTTTTGATTTTTGAAGTAAATATATGTATAAAACTACCCTAAAATTTTGGTTTGATTCTAAGCATTATAAGAAAATTGGCATGACATTTTCGGTGTCGCAATAATTTCGTGTTCGCCCTTTAAGATGATTAATACTGCAAAAACTAAATCAATAAAAATGCATCTTGGATTGCACTAACAGCAAATTTGTTCTATTCCAAATTTAATCTGTCCAGATTTTGTCGCGCACAAGCCTTATACACAGATAGAAGAAAAAGATTTAATTTTCTGCGTTACCTAATGCACATAAAGGGAATGCTATAATAGATTTGGCAGAAATTAATGGGATATTCATGTAAATTTATGCCAAAAAAACGCCAGAATCTAGTCCGTTGTGTGAAAGATTGCAAACATTGTTGTATGATGTATGAAAGATTGCAAACAATTTCATTCGTTATGCCTCCTTTTGCTTGGAATTAAACGAGAGGAAATTCTACGCGCTTGTTAAAATTCATTATTTTTTCTGTGCAAACTGTAATGTAAACAAGTTTACAATTTAAATATACGCTTGGCAGGACCAACAATCCAGTTCAGTACATGGTCTGGAGATCCGACGAAGGTTGCCGAATGTTGAAGTAGCTGTTTTCATGCGCTCAGAATAGTATCCAGTTCATGACAAACAGCACAAAATGAACAGCTTACTCATGAGCCTCATCTCACAACTGCTATTATCCGTCAGAAAGAATGCTAAGCCTGGTAAACAATTTGTAAAATCGACCCGAATGAGTCACTTTAATTTCAAAATTCTTTTTTTTTTTTTGCAGTTAATTAGTAGGCCTATTCTGCGAGTCGAGTGAGTCAAAACGAAGCGGGTTCATTTGACGAGTAGAGAATAGTGGAATCGAGTGATTTGACTCACCGTGCAAATCAAATTGTCTCGTTAAGTGAGAGTGACTCGTTTCGACTTATTCCTTATAATTTCCCCGCCTTCGGATACCTCACTTTCCATATTATCGTTCAGAACGTTGCTCCAAATACAGGCTCTCACTGTCAATAAGTCATGAACCCAACCGGAAACGCTAAAGCTGTCATCCGTTTACCGCAAGCAAAATTTACACTGCTACACGAAGCACTCATCAATTTTATACATCCATCGACAAACCATGACCAATGCTGACCAGCAAAAACAATAAAAAAAAATAACAAAAACCGTTGATATTACGAAATCGGATCGCCGCACCATCACTGTGCGCGCACTCATACAGGTTGTGCTTCTTCAGTGTCGCTTCTGGTTAAATTAATTTGGCTCAAGTGCGGACAGTTGCACCACCACACCGTGAGACGGCGGCAGTCACAGTTAATTGAAAACATCATTTAACAAATAAATATTCATTACGAACCGCTCGAAACATCAATAAGTGAGACCCGAGGCAAAAAAAAAAGTAACAAGTGCATTCCCAAAGCTCAATAAATATCCATTTTTTTCGGGGCCAAATTGTTCAAATTTCAGCTCCACATGCCGCTGCTTGCTCCTGGCTAGAGTGATTGCGCGAAGAAAGAAAAACATTCTCAAGACTCAAGATTGTAAAACCCATATTTACCACATCGTAAACGGTTCGATGCGGTTACAGGGTGAAGATGTTATTGTTGATGTTGCAGTTGGGTCTCGAGTGAGTCCGAAAACAAGAACTGCTGACTTTGGGAAGCTTTGCAATCGATCAAAACTTTTTGTTACTAAGACCGGTTTGAACATTTAAGTAGAAGCAAAAAGTTGCGTAAACGTTTAACTAGAGTCTCATCCAAGCATCGTTTTTGGTTGACTCAGTTTCCCAGCGGTGAAGTCATCCGGGCTCCAGTAAGTGGCGGTAGCACTTCTTCTCGTCGAGTAAGAAAGAAATAGAAACGACTGCGCTTCCACACGTACGTGGTTCGAGATCGGTCCGTCATCATTGGCTGTATAGTTTAATTTTTCACCTCTCTACCGAGAAGTGGCCTTCGCCACCATGGATGGCAATGATGGCACTCGAAACAGTCAATTGCCGGTAACGTTAGAGTTGCTGTTTTCTAGATGGGTCCACTGCTGGTTTGCGTAACTGTGGTCCAGTATTTCAAAGATGGCGGAAACACAACTCATC
Organism: Aedes koreicus; assembly: GCA_024533555.2. Classification (NCBI taxonomy): domain Eukaryota; kingdom Metazoa; phylum Arthropoda; class Insecta; order Diptera; family Culicidae; genus Aedes; species Aedes koreicus. The sequence goes on along the minus strand of JAHHFK020005757.1, from coordinate 11,102 downwards.
TCTTGCCTCCGGGTGAATTGGTTGTACTCGAGTGTGTGACCGTTTTCATTGACCCGTTTCAGCTTGATTAGGGCAATAAGTAATACTGTTGAAATCTCCTTTCGAGCTGAAATAGAAAAGAAGTTCGATGATCCTTCCTTCCGAGTAGATGATCCATAATTATCTCCCCCCGAGGCGATGTATCCTCGAGAGGTCAATAATCCCGCTAGCAGCTCCGAAATTCCTTTCTGATTATGATTACTTCCTCTCTGTGGAGAAATTCATTTCCTGAGCTCCTAAATTGATGATCTCAACAGCTGAAAAGTTCTCGCGTTTGCTTCGTTCTCTTCGAAACCCTTTTTTCATCTTCCTACTGTGTGTTGTAGTTGTGCCATCTTTTGAAACCTGAGGACGGAAAGTTTCCACTGCTGCTGGCGGGTCAATGTTTACGTTTGCTAACACAGCTGTTTGAATTTTTAATGTGCTTACTTCGATGCTTCTGTTCGGGGGGCTGGCAAGCTTGGCTAGCAAATTTGTTATGTTTTTTGGTGACTTTTTGCACAGTAGTCTTGGTTAGGGTAGAACAGAATCGGACCACAGTGAACAAAATGGGACCGAAGGCGCATTTATTTGCTGCCGGTAAATGAGACATGTACAATTCAAATGGAAATTTCGAAAAACAATCATGAAAAAAGGAATAGGTAGGGTAGGGAACGGCTTAATCAGGGGTCACTATTTTAATCAGTTGTTAGGAAATAGGTCTATAACTCCTACATTTTCCAAATTATTTCACTTTTAATAATACGAACATAAGCTTTATCTATTGGGTCAATGATTCGATGTATGAATCATGATTGATTACCAATTTATTACTGTCATTTTGAAGATTTAAAATACATCATCTAGAAACCATCAGTTTCTGACCTGCTGAAGAAGTTCGCTCAAATGTTATGGCCTAAACACAATGATAGCGGCAACGGCAAACGGCAAAGCCCGATCCGAATAAGCCTGCTTGTCGGAAAGAAACCAGGCTAAATCCAAGCTGATTCTAATTGGACATATCGAAGTCATTTGCAACAACTGTCAAACTTGCGTTTTTCCGTTCCGTTTCCGTTATCATTGTGTTTGGGTGGTTACCTTTGTGTATTTTGCATTTAATCGCGTGTACCGGAGAGCATGTCTTCATCAGATCTCTCTCACAACTAGGCTTGTTGCCAGAATGTGATGTTGAACATTGAGTTAAATTTATTACATATTTAGATAATCTGAAATCGCTATTTATTTCATGTTTCTTCCAGTCATTGGAGGTTGATCTATGCTTATGATTATATTGTCCATCATCTGGCACTGTCATTTGCAATAAAAAATATGTTTCGGAGCTGTCCAATAGTACTCAACGATAAATAATGCTTCGCTGTTGAGCGGCAGCTATGGCATCACTGTTGCTTTTGAGAGAGCCCATGTTTCCTCTCTTCTTTGTTAACCATGGATATAGCGCACCGCTATTGTAACGTGAAGCCTGCTGTCTCTTGCATTTGTTTGTCTTTAAACGAAGCATCCCGTTTGTCGTCACAGTGGCTTTGGCTGACATTTGGGTGAGAGTAAATGAAATAAGAAATACACATTGCCAATCTAAAGATCAATAACAAATTAATAATTTGTTCGTGTAGGTCTGGCTCATAACCTGCTAGTAGACGAGTTTGTGATCGTAGCAATCGACATATTTTGATTGATTGTTTTCGAGAGCGGATGAGTAAAACGATGGAGCGGGTTGAGGAAATCTGTGCATAATGATTGCCTTGGCCCAAGCGTGGGTTGGCACTTCTGAGCTGAGGGCCGCATCAACGCTGGCTGAATCGGTGAAGACAGTGATTGGCCGGTCACATGAGGTTGTCCCTGCCTGCCAGACTATCGCCTTAGAAAATTAAAATCTGTTTGGGGACTTTGTGGAACTGGGTGCTGGTCGGTGATTCCGATGCCAACCCCGTCTCTTGCGGCGAAGCTATCCGTGTATCGGACGCGGTGTCCGGAAAAGCTATGGTGCTTGCACCGCTCTCAGGTTTGCTTCGGCCCTAAAGGCCCTACGGAGAATTCCATTTATTGCTACAGATGGCTGGTTCCAGCCCTTGGTTCTACACTAGTAGACCACGGCCACCTGAGGGAGTACCTGGTTGGCTAGGCTACAGAGGATCCGTAGATGGATCCGGTGGTTTTGGCTATGAATCCGGCAACTCGACGGCAAATGGCGGACGCAATGTAGTATCGGAAGTAGTGTACCCAGGTAGGTGTTTATGCCGAAGCCCGGCCGGAAGGCCTGTTGTCGGTTGTCGAGTTGGCCGTTAGAGTGGGGGAAACCGTATTGTTGGCGGTTGACCGTTCGCTCGAGAATTTTGAAACCACAGCAGGTCAGAGATATGTGCCTGTAGTCTCCCGGTGAGAGTTCTGGCTAGCCGGGTTTTTTAATGGGTACTTCGAGGTTGTGTGAAAAAGTATCAGGACGGGTGTTTTCTATTCATACTTTGTTGAGTAGACGAAGGCGTCCCCAGTAGTCCAGTTGCTAATGGTTGAAGCAACTTCCTTATGACTCATAAGTTACTGTCAGTCACAATCAAGTAACTACAACCAATTATAATGGTTGTGTGTTGCTTAGGGTTGGTGACTGGCTTGGGATCGGTAGTGGTACGTCCGTTGATTTTTACGCAAATTCCCTGATGCCTTTGTTTTCTGCTCAGTGCATTCACCTTTCATCAGAGGTCAGCGGCCGTCTGGTTTGCGTTAATGCCATCAAGGATTTAGGTGTTTTTTTTTTTCTTTCTTAAAGGGTGTTCCGATCAAAATTTGGTCAAACAGTAATGTGTGTGAGTCGATCTAAGTTTTTATTAATAAGTCAAAACAGAATGCAGGAGAAATATTCAGCTAAGCTTCCTTTTTCAGCTGCCATTCAATTTTTAACAGTCTCCTTATCCACTTTATTCGCCGCAGACCGCCACTTTGCTTGAACTGTTTCTGGCTCACAACAGCTTCTTGAGTCTTCGTAAGGTTCCGCTTGACGATGGCCCAATATTGTTCAATTGGGCGCAGCTCTGGCGTGTTGGGAGGGTTCTTGTCCTTGGGCACCACTTGAACGTTGTTGGCAGCATACCACTCCATGGCCTTTTTTCCGTAATGGCAAGATGCCAAATCCGGCCAAAATAGAACGAAACAATTGTGTCGCTTCAGGAAAGGCAGTAGACGTTTCTGCAAGCACTCGCTCAGATAAATTTCCTGGTTGACGGTTCCGGTCGCAATGTAAACGTTGCTCTTCAAGTCACAGGTACAGATGGCCTGCCACACCAGATATTTCTTCGCGAACTTTGACAGTTTAATGTGCTTGAAAATATCTGCCACCTTTCTCCGTCCGGTTGCCGTATAAAATTCCTGTCCAGGAAGCTGTTTAAGGTCTGCCTTGACGTAAGTTTCATCGTCCTGTACCACGCAATCAATATTCGTCAGCATCGTCGTGTACAACTTTCGCGATCGTGCTTTGGCCGACGTGTTTTGTTTATCGTCGCAATTTGGAGTAACCACTTTCTTGTAAGTCGACAGTCCAGCTCGTTTTTTAGCTCTATACACGGTTGAAAGCGCCACGCCTAGCTTCTTTGCGACATCTCGGACGGAGAGGTTGGGGTTTCGCTCGAAATAGCGGGCAACTCTTTTTGTCGTCGCTGTGGCCTCCGGCTTTCGATTCCCCCCCGATCCAACTTTCCTGGCTATCGACAAAGTTCACCGAACACTTTTAATACGTTGGTAACAGTTGATTTAGCCACATTCAACAATTTTGCCAACTTGGCGTGAGAATAGTTTGGATTTTCGCCATACACTTGCCAAATTTTGATGCGTTGCTTCTCTTCCTTCGACGACATTTTGATAACTGAAGTGCTAATCTCAAAATCGAAATAGAGGCATCTATTTCGCACACATCTTCAAAATGAGGGGTGTGCAAAATTTTTGAATGCACGATGAAAGGAAATGCGTCATGTTTAAGTCTACCAAATTTTGATCGAAACACCCTTTATAATCTTCTATGACCCTCTCCGATTTTGATGATACATTGCACATAGTTTCTGTATGGAAAATCATGTTTTTCCACTTGGTCAAGAACATAATTTGGATCTAGAGTAATTTTTGAAAAGTAGTGGTATGTGTAACCTTCAAAATATTATTAATTTTTTTTTCATTTTTTTTTTGCAACGTTCGGTGGGGTAATGAGAGCCCAAGTCAATCCAAAGCCGAGGCTTAGGGAGGGGTAATGGCGAACTGGTCTATGCGGACTATGTGAACGCCACGGGAGGTGATAAGGATTAGGTTGGGGTAAGGGGTTTGTAATGTTTTTTTTTTTTATTGAGATGGCCGCGTTGCTACAAAATGATCTGAAACATTTAATTTGTTTGTAATTTGAAACTAGTAGTGACTGTAATATAACTTTTTGATCTTAAGAAAGATGAATGTTTTTGATAATTTGACAGTTTTGATTTAATATATACTTATTAAGGACTAATGATACTTCTTTTTGTGTGCTGTCTTTGATTTATTCGAGGAAGCCGACAGGTACTTTTTCGTGAAATTGATATGATCACTTCCTTATCAAAACCGCATGCAGCCTAGGGCTCTGCAGGTCCTTCGGACTTCAATCTATCCATTTCACAGCCGTTCTCGACCATGAAGGCCAATAAAAGAAGAAGAAGAAAAGAAGGTATTAGTATTTCATGGAATGCAGGTAGGTGAGAGATTATTGGTGATATTTTCACGACGACGTTTCGTTTCTCTGACTAAGAATTCCGAATTCCTAACCTAACCAAACTTGAACAGCACCAACCAGAAGTTATGATGTTTAAATCAAAAAGGATTTAAAAAAAAAACTGGATTAAATTGTTGTCTAAATTTTAAATTCTAGCCTACTCTTTAGCTTTGGATCTAGTTACCATCCTTATCCCAAATTTAACAATATTTCAAATCAGAACTAATCTGACACTTGGAAAAGAACAATTCAATTTCCTGTCTTGTGTTTTTTTTTCTCTTTATTTATTGTCTGGAATGGAGGATACATGCTATAAACTACATAGAAAGGTAACTATAAAATGAGAAGAAAGACTAGCAACCTCCATCCAACTTAGACCACCTCCACCGCCCATCCCGACAGACACGCGTATCCCGTCCACAACGTGCAGACCTCCTCAGTGTCGTGAACCAATACTCGACAGTAAATATTAGTACACGACACTGAAGAAGTCCGCACACTGCAGATGAAACACGCGCATCCGTCAAGACAAGCAATAAAGGTAGCTGGGATCAAACGGAAATCACCAATCCCTCCTCTCATTTTCTAGTTACAGGTATTCTACTAAAAAGCTCACATTTTCCAGGATTCATACATGGAAAGGTTTATTCTATTGCTTCCAATGGTGTTCCCTAAGCGGGCCCTCCGCGTCCTATCTCTAATATACATGCTTATCATCGTCAGTCTTAGGTAACACTTTTCTGTGACTATGTGCTTCAATTCGAACAGTCAGATAATTACTCTGATCAAAACATTCACCCCATTCGAAAATGTTGCAATTACATTTAGTTATTATCCACAACAAACAAAGTTATTTAAAAAAAAAAAAAAAAAAAAAAAAAAAAAAATAAAATAAAAAAAAAAAAAAAAGTTTTTTTTTTATTTTTTTTTAATAAAAATAAAAAAGAAGAATAGCGCACGCCCCCCCCCCCCCCCCTCCTTATCTTTTTACCTTTATAAAAACAATCAACCACAAGACAACAAAAAAAAAAAAAAAAAAAAAAAAATTTTTACACTCGCCAAAATTTTTGGCTCCCACGCAAATTTATAAAGAAAGAAAAAACCCCCCCCCCCCCCCAAAAAAAAACAAATGACCCACCCGGGGGGGTGTGTAACCTTTAAAATATTATTACTCATAAAAACTTGATTGTAATTAAATTGTCTCTGAGAAGAAGTTGTAAATAATCAATGGGGCTATCTAACCTAATCTCACACAAACGCAGCCAATTCTTGAAAGCATCCTGGAAAATGACGTCTTCTTGAATGCATCATTTTTCTTGTCACCGGCCAGGCCAACTGCGTAGCATGTACCGCAGAGTGGATTCCAAGAAATAGAGCGATTCCAGAAAGAGTGTCTGAAATCGCTCTACTACTTCGAATCAAGGGAAGGAAGAAAGCGTGGACCTCCCGTACCAAACGCCTCCATATAGAGTTAAATAATGTGATAATTTGTATTTATCGTTGGGAGCATAGATGCTAGAAAGATAAGTTTATGCTCCTTTTGCCTGTGGGTGGACTTTTGGAATTTGAACCAAAAGTCTGGCAATAATTTGCCAAGGTTATAGCGCCTTATCTCGCTCACTGAAATTTAGATTGAAATTTAAAATTTACAGAATAATACACTGTGCTTCCACTATATACAAGCTCATCGATTTAGCACCACCCGGGGGAGACTTGGTCCTATACCCAATGATTTCATTATCTCCAATCCGCTCAACCTATCGCAATGTTTTGTGATATAGTGGACGGATTATTATAATTTGAGATAACTCAATGCAGACGTCTTCCAAATTTGGCAGATCGACAGGCAATCGGTGGAGACCCACCTGGTACCTCATAGCAATATGCTTAGAGGCGAACTGGAAGATTTGATGAGCTACCTCCCCCCCAACACAAGGGGATAAAAAAAAAACCCCTCAAAATTTGGAAAAACATCGTATCAAAAACACAAAATACAATACCCTACCATTCACAAACCCTTTTTAAAAATTTTTTAATATACCCTTCAAACAAATAAATTACATGCACGGCCAAAAATTGTTTTTTTTTCAAAAATCCCTTTTCCCCAATTTTTTTGTTCTCACCACCCATTTTTTTTTAAAGCGCAACATCCCTCTCCTCCTCCTTCTCTCCTCCCCACCACAAAAAAACTTTTTTTTTGCAAATAAAAAAAAATGTTTTTCCATCCCATCATTTATCGAACTGTTTTGTCCAGCGTTTATCATAAGAAAATGTCTGTTTATTTTACAAATAATAAAAAATAATTGACAAATAACACACAAACACTTAGAATTTTAATCTTCAAACATTTTTATCTTATTTCACCACTTACACTTCTTTCTTAAAAATTTTGTAAAAAAAAATTTTCCCCCTAAATTTTTTTTTTTGTTTACATGTTTTCACATGTTACTTAAACCCTAGTTTTTATATTTTTTATAAATACTATGAAAACTCAGTACTTAGTCAGTCGAAAATAGTTTCGCAGCAATTTTATTAATTGGAATTGGAATGAAGGAGTGATTTTTGTGCACCTGGAACTTGCTGATAACTGTAACTCCATTCTGCAAATCCTTGTTCGTGTTCTTCTTGTGTCACATAACGTATGTTATTGTTAAAAATATGATAATTATTTTCATTTCTCTTACTAGCCCAATCATACAATGTTTTCGGACTTGTTATTGGATATGCATGTTGCCCATTCGTTTCAAAGTGCCACCAATTGCATCATATGATCCCTTACCAAGCGAGTTTGTGAAGAAATGTCACTCTGAATCAATGTAGTATTTCTCTTTAAATTGGCTTGCAAAATCTTTCCTTCCCCACTTAAACCCCCCCCCCATAAAAAAACAAACCCCTCCCTCCCCCACCACCCCCCCCACACAAGTTTTTCCCCACCCCATTTCCCCTTTTAACCTTTTTTTTCTCCCCAACTAAATCTTTTTTTTAACCACCTCCCCCCAAATTTCCCCAACCCCCACCGTTTTTTTTTTTCCAATTTCTTTTCCAAACCCCCAAGTTTTCTTCCCCACTCTTCCAAAATATAAACAATCCAAAGTTTGGGGCGTTTAACATTCACTGAGATTTTGATTTTGATTTTCGAAATGTTGTTTACAATCAGTCTTGAACGAATATTTTTGTATTGGGATGCACCCCCCCCCAAAAATTTTTTTTTTTAAAGTTATTCTTTGGATACGAAATCCCCCCCCCCCTCTCTCAACACCCCACATCCCCTCCCTTCCCATTTTTAATCCCTTCCCTCCTTTTTACACTTCCCCCTTAACTTTCTTTTTTATTCCCTTCGTTAAAAACTCTAAAAAAACATAAAGCGTCCTTGTAGGCTATTCAAATTGAGAAACATGGAGATATGACTGTAATTTGAATAAATTGAAAACCACATTGATAACCAATCCTTCTTTTCTTCTCTTTTCAGGTTTGTATAGATGTCATCTGAACAAAATCGATAGAACCACATTTGCGAGTAAGCTTACTACGATTTATTGTTTATTCAAAATTGAAACCGTTGCCAACTCTGCTCATTTCCGACATAATGCATTGCATTTTCAGCTCGAAAAGAGCATCGTCGCCTTTACGCTGCTCTTCCTGAGCATAATCATCGGCTGTCCTTAAAAAGCCGGCCGATGTTGTTTATTCATATCTACTTCTACCACAACATACCTCCAGTAACCTATAGAGATATGTTTTGACTATCACGAGAGAGCACGCGAGAGTCGGAGAGTTCTGAAGAGAACCGCGTCGACCGACCGTCCGTCATGGGAAATATTCCCTTTTCGTTCCATTAGATGGGGCCACATGTTTCTCATATTGAAACGGTCGAGTTGAGCAGCCAGTTCCTTTCGCAAGCTCGGCTCGGTCGGTTGACTCTTCTGCTCTTGGATTTTCTGTACAGAGTAATGTGTGAATGTTTTGAGTAGTCTTACATACCTTTACAAACGGAAGACTAGGATCAGTGCTGGTGATAAAAAGGCGCGTTCGAAGTGTCCTTGCTTGTGTAGGTGTCGAAAGGAAATAAGTGCCACCACCCATTGCCTTTGTCCCCGCTCCGGCGTCGCCGAAGAAAAGCACGATTTTCTTTCGCTGCGACTTGGCGATTTGGTGAAAGAAAAAACAAGAAGAAATCGCACACATGTGAATACCATTTTCACTTTGTAATTCAGTTAGATTTTCCTAAGTGGTTCTAGACCGCATTAATCGTTCTCATGCGTCTGTGTTCGTATTAGAATAGCTCAAAGTGCACCCTATTTTATGTGCAAAATTGCATCTCAAAATTGGCAAGAGTCCTTCGAGTGAAAAGAATAAATTTGGTGACACATCCTTGAGAGAGAAAAAAAATTGTGTCATCCGAGAAAAGCGCATTCTGTAGGGATAGTGCAAGAGTGTACATAGGATAGTGAACAACTGAAGGAAGGAAAATATGAGTAGTGTATGTGAATATTTGTCATTTATGCACAATTCCCTTTTCTTTGCCATTCATCATTTTCAGGTTTAAACCTTATTTTTTTAGTCGGTAGAAAACCAGTGCATGCGTCCTTGCTCTCTCGCTCTGATCGACAACATCTGCAGAGTTTGTGCAGTTTGTGCATAAATTCAACGTAGTTTCTCTTTCGTCGGGTGTAACAACATTGCAGTAGTAGTGGTTTATGTTGATTGAACGTGTCCTCGTGGTCACTTTTTGCGCCATACGTACTACATATGTATGCAGCGCTGTGGACACCAGGAAAGCAGGAAACGTGAGTCCTTGGAATTTCCGGACCGCTGAGACTGGACGTCGCTACGTCGGTGATGTGTTTGTGATTCATCGTGTGAACAGATTTTCAGTCATGTAATCGCGACGATGCGATTTGGTGTTTACATGATATTACTGCAGCGGGAAGGTTGTCAGATTCGCTGTGTCCTCGATGGGAAATAACTGGGTGTAAGACCTAAGATTTAAGACTTTTGGTGATTTAATATACCTTCAAAAACACCAATTTCTTTGAAGTCCTGAGAAAAATATCAAGTCTCGATACTGCAATATCCTGCGTTACCATCTTTTCCTCCATCAAACTAAACGATTTGAGAAACGATTTTAGGAACGAACTTGGGCTCAGCTGGGCACGTTCAATAAAGATGAGAGATTTACGCCTCGTCTTTCTACAGTCCTTCTCACTATCGTCTTGATCGAAAGGGTAGAGAATGAATAGGAATGGGAATCGAAGGAGAAATGCTTAAAGTAGACCTGTGCGCCGATCATAATTTTGTCGGCGGTGGCGTGGAAATAAACTGTATTGGACCGAATGTTAAAACACAACCTGTGAGTCAAACTATCGCAAAAAAAATTAAAACTATGTATGACAGTTCGCCCAGGGCGATATCTTGGTCGGCTACTTCGATCAAACCCAAATTTTCGCCCCTACATCCAAATAAAAAATTACGTAATCAATGGAAAATATCCACTAGAAATTCACTTAACTTTTATGTGAATGCTGGGAGAATGCTTCGCAAAATCAAGTGAATCTTATGTGTCTAGTGAAATGTGAATGATTAGTCAAGTAAATTTTTTTTTCTATGTTGAAAAATATCTTATTTTAGTATTGGCAAATATCTTCATGTGCTTCCATTAGTAGCTGAGTAAAATATTTTATTTTAAATCAATAAATTGTATCAAACACCTATAAACTTATTCAAAATGTACTACCCAAGAACACGTCATCTCCTCTTAAAACACCCTTCAATTCGTGCCCCGCCCATACCATCGCATTAAACCAGCACATAACCAACATGTGTTTCCACACTGCTCTTATACTCCCCCCCCTATACTTCCACTCAAAAAAGGTTTTACATCCACTCTCTGGTCTACTATAAACTAGTGAACGAGAAAATACTTTTATTTTCGGCAACTTTTCTGCGAAGCAAGTTTTGGTGTTTGCATTGATCCCAAGTATTTCTGCACAAAGTACATTATGATATTTTTAACACGTATTTTGCATGATAAAACATGTTAGTTTCCTGCAATTTCAATTCAATTTATCTAAGGATAATTTATGCTTTAAGAATATCAGCTTTGAAAATAAGGAAGATCCATAAGATAGGCGAAAACTGGAGCCTGGGCGATTTACGGGTGCGCTACGCTATTGACTGAAATCATCAAATTTGTTTAGTTTTAGGTATCCAAACTATCATAAGAAGGAGAACTAAAAAAAATACTTATTCTGACTGGCTCCTTTTATAGACTAATTAAATTGCAATACATTTTCAGTTTCGTATCAATGAAATGCTCTTACATGCCAAGCAAAAAATGGAGCCATCC
>JAHHFK020005756.1:0-127338 GCA_024533555.2 Aedes koreicus | reverse complement strand
CACGGGCGGCTTTTTCCCGCCAACTCGTAGGCTTTAGCAGCCATGTTTCTCGCAGCGAGGTTGACGGGAACATCGGCAACAACAGCCAACTGCACCAACGCCTCTCTGGGCAGCGACTGCTCGTCCAACTGCAGATCCTACTCTGCACAGCTCCACGACCGCCGGAAAACTAAATCAAAATGCGAAGGTGTACCCTTTTTATAACATTCATGGCTGCCTAGGAGACGTTCCTTACTTAAATATGAAGTCTGTGCGCGGAAAGTACTGTGTATTCGGTAAATTTACTATGAAAAATCGATATTATAAGACATCACTTCATATTTGCGTTAATTTTATTAGTTGCATGTTAAAAATCAATAGTTTGAAATATTTAAATCGAAGCGTAGAAAATGTTCCGATCGATTGGTGCAAACATTTTGGAAATCAATCGTGGAATGACTTAGTTATTAACGTTCAAAACCTATATATTTTTCGTGACGCTCCAAATTTTCGCAATTCGAACGTGTACCCCAGTATTGAAAACACAGACGTAGTCCTACGTCAAAATTAGGTTTTGGACATATGGTTACGTGAAAAGGATGCAACATGTGACCATTGGCGAAGCGCTTTGGAAATCATCACGCGAGTGTAAAATCCACCATATCCAAGTTTGGGGAACACTGTTTTTTTGGATAAACTGCCAGAAAGAGCCAGAAAACGCCAATCTTCCAACCCGAAACTGGATCAGAATGTGGCAGCTCGTATTCGGAAGAACACATCAATGTCGATACGTCATTTGGCCAATAAAGCGGGAACCAGTATCGGAACGATTCAACGTATCAAGCAACAGAAGAATCGCAGAAAATCGCCAATCAACGCGCAGCAACAAGGGCCCGAAAATTGTAATCTGAGGATCTGAGGTCTGCAGAAGTAGTTGGGGCCTTTAAAGTACCTCTCCACTGTTTTGACCGGATTTACGCATTACGCCAAAACAACTCTCAATTGGCTCACGGAAAAGGTTATAGATTTTGTTGAGAAAGCCATCAATCCGCCAAATTGCCCTTAGCTTCGGCCAGCTCAGCAACCGACAATATGCAGAAGATCAAAAAAAAAAATTAAGGCGTCCGAAAAATGTGTTGAAACGCATAACTGGAACTTGATGAAACTGGTTCGATCAAAAAATCACAAAGTCGTGAAAGAATAATATTAATTTCATACGGTCTTCAAAATGTCCGAGTTCAGTCCCGTACAATTAAAAATCATCCATATGTTTGAATAAGACATAATATTTTTATATTTTTTGAAAGAAGAATAAGTGAATAACTTATTTTCGATACAGTTCTTATTTATTTTAGAATACTCAATTAAAAGAATGCAAAGGAAACACGTCCCACACTCTGCTAACGGATTGGAAATTAAAATAATTCGTTCGCCTTTGCTAGTGATATTTTGAAAAATATTCCAGTTTTTAATTTTTTTTTTATTTGAAAAGGCGATCAACTGAAATGTGAGTTTAAAGTTTCGTAGTTTTTCAATAACATTCGTTTTGTTAATATGCTCGCAGAAGTGTTGTTCGATCTCAAACTGCACACGGTGTGCTTGCTGTTGTGTGGATATTGCGTCCCCCCAGAAGCGTGTATTGTTTCCACCCTTTGAGAGCAGCTAGCAAGCAGACAGCCTGACGCTATTATTGTAGCTCAAGTGGGCAGCGTGGAACATCACTGTCAGCGCGCCGTATCTATGCACCATTGTAATGATGCGGTGCGCACGGCACTATTATTCCGTGCTTCGTGTCCCCTATAAAAGGAACACATCGATTTATAAAGTTTAGTGGTGTTCAATTCGTTGAAAGTAATAAATTATGATCGACAAAGTAGTCCGTTGCTTTTATTCGTCTATCATCGTCGTGTCTCACAAAACTAAAAATCACAACGTAGGGCCTGGTCGAAACGCTTTATCGAAAAATATAAGGTAGTCAATATTGCCTAGGTATTTAAAGGATGCAAAAAATCGCTAAATAACTTCAGCAAAACATAATACAATAACAACATCATCACTACCGACCCATAGCAGTTTTCAATTCGACTGAATTGTGAAATATTTTAATTCTCATGACCTCTCTGCGAAATAAAATTTCTGACCATTATTCTACCATGAAGCAGGCTCTGAATGAAAACAGAGTACATACATTGCATCCTATTAGAACCGCTTCCTCCCACGATGACTTCAAGGCCCTAGCTGTAACTATAGCTTGTGGCAAATGGCAACAAATTCTCAGAAAATATTAACAGCATCCACAAATATGACGGTCAAAGGAGGGCAGCCAACTTTCTACCACGTGGAGTGGGTGGTTGCATATGTGAAACTACTTTCCGCTCGCATTATGAGGTTTCCGAGAATACGTTGGCATGTTTATGAATGCGGAATTTGTAAAGTAAATGAAATTCTAATAAAAGGGATGATGTACGAGCGGTGCCGAACCGGAGAAAAAAGAAAACAATGCACCGAAAAGAGCTCAGCGTGGGTGGAAGGGGGCACCAAAATGGAAAACCAATACGCTGCACAGTGGAACGAATTCAACCTTATCACGCGTTTTAGTTTAAATTCGCTTAAAATATTTGATTTTGCAAGATGTCGCTTGATGTCGTGTAAATTAAAGTAAAACTGTATATTTTTTTTAATATTCTCAAATTAACCTTCTAACACATAGTGTATAAGCGTCAACAGTGATAAATACCATTGGCGCGCTCTCAAGATACCAACAACGATTCGCTGATTAATCTTTTGTCATCATCTGAAAGGAATAAATGCAAAATACAGCATTCCCACCAGATTTTTGATGCTCGTGAGTAACTGCAACCGGTTCCGATAGTGACCTGAAGAGGACACAGTTCATTTTATTTGCTGGTGCCATTCGACAGCTCAACATTCATGAATTTTCACACAGAACTGCTAAAAAATCATCCTTTTAGCAAAGGGATCTCGACATTTGCAGATACTCTGGAATCGGTTCCAGTAAAGCTCAGTTAGTACGCTTTCTGAATTTCATGTACTGGTACCGTTCGAAGGCTTAAAAATCATGGTTTCACACCTAAAAGGATTTGACTACTTCCTGATAAAGACTGCCCCAGTATGGAAGCCGTCAGAAACCCCCGTCAATTTGGAATAATTGATAACTAGTTATTTTTTAAGGCTGCATTCTGTTGTTTGCCTTAAACTCTTAGAGCTTGTGAAAGTTTAATCGTTTCCAACAGTTTGTTTAAAAATACGTAGACTTTCAGCAGAAAAACGTCGCAACGTCGTCGAAACAACGTGTAGCGTCGGAACAAAGTTTAGCACCTCATACTATTTTTGTCAACATTTTCACAGAAAACATCATTTTCAACATTTTCACAACATTTTCAAATTCAAAAAAGGAAATTTCGTTAACTTTTAGTACTTATCATCACTCTTATAGTTATTAGAGTTAGACAGTTTTATATCGAGTAACATACCATCATTTTTTTATATCGAGTAACTTTTCATAAGATACCAATACATCAATGCAATAAAAAAAAAACGAATTAATCCACCGATGGTGAGACTGAACCCTTCTAACACTTCACCAGCATTACGAACTCAAATGTGGCCAATATGGTACCGGATACATATTTTCATCAGAAATTCCAGGAAGATCTAGGAATATTCGATATGTCATACATTCAGTTTATAAAATGAATCATTTGTCAATCCTGAACGTGTTGTTCACCGATGTGATAAAAATATTGTCATTATTAGTCTTTAACGACCTGGTTATGTTAGTTAAATATAAGGGGAAAGAACATAAATATTAAAAATTCCATATAATCAGTCCATAGAATGAATTATAAGACAATCCAAAGCGTCAATTTCGATTATCAAGATGCTTAATACATGTACATGTTCGTTGAAAATTGTGCAGTCACAGTAAATGGAGACTTTGTGTAATTTTCTAATAAACTCGTTCCAGTTCAAAACCGGAACACTCGAGCCAATCGATCCTGCTCTAATTCTATAGAGTCGCATAATGTGTCTAGTCCACTGTATGTGCTGTACAACGCAGCAAATGCGGAACAAAATAATGCAAGCAGGATCGATTAGTGCGAGTTGTGTTTTCCGGTTTTGAACTGCAACGAGTATATTTTCATCTCACAATTATGTGCTCTCAGGTATTGTTTCGGTCATGTCTCCATGAAGAATTATCCAATCATAATGAAATTTTGACCAATTATTTGAAAATTTTATTACTTTGATTTGGCGCTAACAAAATTAAAATCGGTCCACAAATAGCTCATTATGTAATCGGATACAAACCTGTTTGATTACTATAATAATAGGCCGTAAAGTGTTGTTTCGTTCATATCTTCGTAACGAAATTTTCGGATGAAAAAAAAATTAATACCGTTCTATGGGATTGTTGTAGCTTTCATTTGCCGTCAACAGAACTGAAATCGGTTCACAAATAGCTGAGAAATCGATGTGATATTATTTGTAACGCACATACACACACACACACACACACACGTACACTCACACAGACATGTGCTCGGTTCGTCGAGCTGAGTCGAATATATGAGTCGGTATATGACACTCGGCCATCTGGGCCTCGGATAAAAAGTCGAGTTTTCAAGCGATCTTAATGCCCTTCTTTTGGTGTAAGAAGGGAAAAAAGGTAAACGATCTCTTAGAGTTTTATAATAGTTTGTAGTTATGTTCCTTATTAAAAAAATATTAGACACCTGTCAGTTTTAAGGGGGGATGTTAAATTCAAAAGTATCATTAATAATTAAAATAGAAAAATATTTATATTAAATTCATAGACAAATTTAACTCTAAATTCAAGAGAATGTCTCAACCGATATCTTTTACCAATTAGGCAAAGAAAAGTGAGTTGAATGTAAATTTTGAAATATATGTAAACTGGTATATAAAAATCAGTTTCTAGTTGAAAATATGAAACACAGTTGTTTTTCTTTGTATTGATGGTTTGAAGTAAAAAAAAATCCTGTATATGAGTTTTTGTCCAAGCATCTTACCTTTTTACCAAACATATTAAATAATCAGCAATGTTGATAAAGTCGGTTCTGAGTTATTATTTCTAAAATCATCAAGACTTATTTTTAACTTCAAGACTCTTGTACGTTTTTAAGCAACTAGGCCTCCGTGCGTCACCTTCTCTTTAAGGGTTTCAAGCTTATTGCTTTAAAAATTAGCTTTTTGTCTACATATTATCAAAACAAAGAATAACATATGTACGTGATAATTTCAAACCGCAACTGAATTTCAAACACTCGTTTGATTTTTTTTTTTCATAAATAAGATTTAATCCATTCCTTTGAAAAATTGATCTGAAAAATCAGTTGAGCTGTTCAAGAGATATGGATTTATAAAATGTAATTTTCCAAAATATTGAAATATTCTGAATTTCAGTACCCCTCAACACTGGTAAGTTGACTCTCTTTGAGAAATAAAATAAAATATCTGTCCAATAGTTTTCGATAAGGAACAAAACTGCCCATTTATATGGAAATCTGAGAAATCGTATACCTTTTTTTTATGGTGAATACTAATATCAATTTCTACGCAATTAAAATGACAAACGATTTTAATCGATTCGTTCCACTGTGCACTCGGAGAAATAGCGTGGAGCAGAGAGTGAGAGAGTTCCTGTGTTATCGAAAAGATTTTGAAAGGATTGATTTTGTACCATTTTGAAAGCAGTTGGCACAACGTTGCTTCATAATGTGCCAACCGGGCACACAGGATGACAGGAAAGCAATTTAATGTGGTTAGCTGACAGTGCATTTGATTTACTTGTTGATTGAAAATTGCGGTCGGAATTACTATCGTGCTCGGCAAAATTAAACATTGATTGGAATCAGTACATCAGGCACCATCTGTACGAAGTAATGTTACGAGAGAAATGGGGTTTTCAGAGCAGCTGACGAAATTGGTCGCAAATGGTTGAAGTCTTGAGATGCCGATAAAAGGAGACACACTTGATTTCATGTTGGATGTACTCAAATGCAGTTATACATTAAGAGGTGCCCAGCAATTAGAGACATTATATATGAAATGAAAAGTTGTTTAGACGGTAAAGTTTGCTGGGTTATTTATTGCGTCAATCTAACGTGCGCTTTTGATTTGGGTAAAAATCAACAAAAAAAAAAATTTAATCTAATCTAATCTAATCTAATCTAATACAAACGCAGCCAGTACGAGAAAGCATCCTGGAAATAATTGGGTTAGATGACGCCCAATTATATTTTTTTGTCAATATTGATGATTGCAGCACATCCCTTGCGCTGAACTGGCCGGTTTGACGTGCCGCAAGGGCTCAGTAGGGATCAAGACCCGAAGCTAAGAGTCAGTTCCTTTGTGGTTATATCACATTTATTAGCAGAGCAGCACATCGAAATTTTAGGTTCATTATATGCTTTATATCCCATGATTCCTTATAAACTATACAATTTCAGATCATCCATGGATATCCCAAGTTTTGTAAAATAATTTTAAATCAATTTTTTTTCTCGTGGCTATGATACATTGTCTTAGCTTTCAGGTTCATGGTACAATTGCAGCAGGACCACAATCTGCAGACATTTAAATAAAAATGAAATTATTATCATTTTATATTATAACATCCATGCATAACATTTTGTATGCTTTTTATAAGTCATTTTCAGCTTCGCATATATGTATGCATCCTTGTCAGTTATAGCTCATCTAACCTACGTTATGTATTTGAAAAGATAGAAAGATTTTTGATGTTTTTTTTTATTTTTTAGAAAAAATCATATTCGAAAAATTCTTCATCCTTCTTCATCAAAAATATATATTAATTTAAAACCTAGCAGTTTACAATCATTAATTTCCTATTTCACAGACATAAAGTATCATTTATGGGTCCAGATGAACAAGAGCTATCGAAAAATTCAATTTTTTATCTTTTTGTATGTTTGTTTTATTAAGATTCAGTTTTTTGGATTCATACTCATATGAAATTTATTTCGCCTTATTTTAAGCTGTTTTCAGTTTTTTTCCAATATTATTATGATATTAATACACATCTAATTTTTATACCAGTAGATGTCAGATACATCTTATACCTACGTTTATTATGTTCTCTGACTATTATTGTGAAAACAAATTCTAATCTTAGTAGATCTTAATCCAATAGAAACTGCAACAGTGGAAGTCTTTCGATGAGTGGATGTTCAGCTTAGTTACGGATATATGGATTCTTCTATAGTTTACTGGCCTGCTGGTGTTATTATTTTATATTATAACGTCAGTTTATTATTTTATGTTATGATATTAAATGATGTGACATAATTGCATTTAAATTCATTTCATTAAAATCACTATTTCCGATGAGACTCACTACATAAATTATTGCAAGGAAACGGAACAGCACATCGAAATTTTAGGTTTACTGTTCTATTGCTATATAATTTCAGATCATTCATAGGTATCCCAAGTATTATGAGATAATTTAATATCAATTTTTTTTCTCACAGCTACATTGTTTAACTTTCAGGTCCACAAATGGAAGTGTTATTATCATTCTTATATCCATGCATTATATTATTTGTCATTATAATATTGATTCACTATATTTTATAATTATAATATTAATTCACAAGATTTTGAATATTACTATATGACACTGAATATATATTGGGAAAGGAGGGAGCATCAGGGTATCACTCAAGCTGGAATTGGACAATGGAGTGGTATGACAACCGGCGTCTAGGAGGGAACAAACAGCATCATTTTCTTTATCCTACCGATTCGATTGTGATGCTGTGAATTCTACTCCAACAGTTTCAGTGAGAGTGACGCGCCCTTCTTAACAAGCCATCCCGTAGAAAGCTTAATAAGTATTGCGAATTGGGTTATTCGATTTGTTGGATCGTATCGTTGGAAGGAGAATCTCATGTTCCCGCGGGTTTCGCGTAAGTGTCTCTGCTTACGGGTCCGCCCCACCGTTTTTGGCCCTTCATACAGCGTTACTGTGAATACAACCCGGCAACTCAATTTGATCTTGCTATTAAGTGGAGCTGCATACATGACAAGGTCTTAGAAGGGATGGTGGCTACCATACATACATACAATATTGATGATTGCAGCACATCATAGACATGACATAAGCGTCAAAATGGCCAGGCCTACTGCGTTGAATTAATCGCAAAAGATGAATCTGTAAAATGAATTGGATTCAAATGAATAGATTTGAACCACAACGCATTTTGTGAATCTACAGGGGAAGAAGGATGCGTGGACATACCGTAGTATACGTTCCGAGGTAATAATATTTGAATCAATAATGAAAATCCGGCTTAAGAAAGAAAAAAATGGTAATGATAATGATAAAAATGTAAAATCAATCAGCATAGTCATTTAGAATAGTATACAACATATAGTGAAGGGATATTATAATGCAAAATGATAATAATAATAACACATGTCTGCAAACTTCTGTCCTACTGCAATTTCAGAAGGATCCGCGCATCTATTATAAACCTAAATATTTAGGCAATGTATCATAGCCACGAGCATTTTCTTTAACAAAACCTGGAAACTCCATGGATGATCTGAATTACAGTACTGGAAGAAATAAAGTGCTCACCCGGAAATAATTATATCATTGCTTCATAACTTCATCAAATTTGATTATATTATTTAGCTTTCTTCTGCAAAGTTGACTTAATTTGCGTTATCTTTCAGTTTTTGTAGAAAAAAAAATTCCTATTCTCTTGAAATCAAAAAAAAAAAACTTTTTTTACTTAGATTAAGTTGTTTTTAAACTGGAAGAAAAAAAGTGCTCACTTTTACCTTATAATATTTTACGGTATTTTGTTCGTTTCCAGTCGCTGATATTGACATATCCTCTTATTGTTGTTTATGCGCGGTATATTCAAGAACAATTTTTCCCTGTTTAACTTGTTCGTTATTCGTGTTTTAAGATGGAAAGTAAGCAAATCCCCCTAAAAATCCGTAAACTCATCGTTCGAGACCACCAGAACCATAAATCGTTCCGGAAGATTGCTGCTAAGTATGCTTTAAGCTACTCTGGTGTAAGGAAGGTATGGAAGAAATTCGAACAATGTGGAAGTGTGGCAGACAAATCAGGTCGTGGGAGAAAGCGGCTTACGTCACCACGCGAAGATTCGAGAATCGTACGAGAAGCAAGAAGATGCTCATCAATAACCAGCCGTGCTATACGTGAGAACTTGAATCTGAAGGTATCCGAAAGAATTATTCGCTACAGGCTGCAAGAAGCTGGATTGAAGAGCAAGTATGCAAGTCGAGGCCCTCTAATCAGAAAAGTGAATAGAATCAAACGATTGAAATTTGCTCAAAAGTATGCGGAACAGCCCGTAGAATTCTGGAAACGAGTGGTATGGTCTGATGAGAGCAAATTTGAACTGTTTGGCAAGAAACAGCGCCCTCGTGTTTGGATAAAGTCGGGAGAACGCTTATTGGATCAGAACGTGCAGAAAACTGTAAAACATGGTGGCGGAAGTATTATGGTTTGGGGGTGCTTCTCGTGGTCCAGCGTTGGAAATCTCGTATAAATCGAAGGTATCATGACTGCTGATCGTTACATTGATATAATCAATGAAAATCTGGAGGAATCGCTTCTTAAAATGGGGCTTGAGGAAAGCTTCATTTTCCAGCAGGACAATGACCCAAAGCACACAGCACGAAAGTCAACTGCATTCTTCAAAGCAAATCGCATTAAACTGTTGGAATGGCCACCACAATCACCTGACCTCAACCCGATTGAAAATTTGTGGTCGATTTTGGATAGACAGGTGGATAAAGGCGAAGTGACGAACAAAACCAAGCTTTTCAAATCTTTAAATGAAGCGTGGCAGAACATCGATGAAACATATCTGCACAACCTCGTCGAAAGCATGCCACGACGTCTACAAGCAGTGATCCAGGCAAAAGGTGGACATACTAAGTACTAAAAGCTTTATATACTGTGTTTTCTTTACAATTTCTCTTGTGAGCTTTTTTTTTTCCAGTCGATAACAGAAAAGGTTCAATAAAAATGAAGATATAAATTTCCAGTCCTAGATTTTTATTATTTTCTTTGCACGAAACGATAAAACGGAAGAATAAGATGAATTATGTCGAATGCAGCTCAAGGTTTTCTCTGAATGTGTAAAGGGTGTCACTCTTCAAGATTGTTCGTTTTGGTGAGCACTTTATTTTTTCCAGTACTGTATATATAGAGAATAGTAAACCTAAAAAGTCTATGTGCAGCTCCGATTCCTTGCACTGCTATACTCACTTGTAGTGGATCTCATAGGTTTAAATGATGACATCCAATGGTTGGTCATTAATCTTATCTAATCTAATCCAATACAAACATAGCAGAATTGAACAGCATTTATTAATGCAAGTTACTAAATAAGATAATATCCGCTGATCCGAATTTATAGGAAAATACCATATGATACTATGCAATAAAATATCAATACAACCTTGAATCACTTTTCTTGTAACCTTGACGCAGATAAAATTTCATTATTGCTATTATTATTACTATCCTGATGAAAATAATTATGATATGCAACTAATAATAATGAGATGCAGCTTAATACCGCTATACAGCTCAACCAGTAGTCAATGAATATATATTGCAATTTTAAGGTCATATTATGCAATAAAATGAGAAAAAACTGACCTGAGCAACCGACGTTGACTACAATTGATGCTGGCTTCTTCAACCTGAACATTATTTCATGTATGTGAAAACTTGTATGTATCAAATTAATAAAATCGATGAATAAATATTTTTGAAAATATTTAAATACGTAAAACGCAAATACATTAACTTGTACATAACAATCGAGATTCTACATCTTAAAAATGTTATATGATTATAAATAATATACAATGATATGATGAAAATAATACAATGCTGTAATGAAATACTGAATAATATCTTTTGTTTTAATATAGAACATGTATGTTCAAAATACATCTGACATTCACTGGTTCGTCACTGAAAAGAAAAATTAGGTATAGAGGGTTTGTTTCAATATTCTGAACGTCCTGAAAAGCTGATAAACACAGTAGATCATTATTACTTTCGTAAAAATCAACAAAAAATTTCAAGAAAAAATGGAATTAAAGGCACCCAAGCAACACCAAAGCATCATAATTAGTTGCAACCTAATTGAGTCATATTGAAGTAATTTTTATTGGTTTGCAACAAATTCGCTAAAAGGGCATTTTTTCATTTTTTTAATCCTACTAAATATCAAATAAAGCATCAATGTTTTTCACCAAAATAGTGCATTGTTTTAAAAAATCAATTCTCAGATATCATGTTAAATTTTTCATACAATTAAGGCAGATAAATGAGGCATACAGAAGTTAAATTAAAAAAAAAAAAAAAAACAAATGATTCCTTGGCTCACCTTTTTTTGTTTGTAACAAGAAATTTGAATTAGCTAGCTAGTTTAAGCTCCTTGATTATCATGATTTTCAGCCCTAAACTGGTTCATCTCCCGTCGTAGTCACTCAAATACCATTTTTTTTTTGGGTATTTTCGTAACTTCTCCGAAGGTGAGATTTCAACTCGTGACTTTGGTGTGAGAGGTAATGATGTTAATCTCTACCTAGGGGTCGTCCCATTTGAAATAAAATTCGCAAAAGAAACTCATCTTCACACTCAATACTGAACTAGAGATAGGCAATCCGCTCCTGAGCTGTTCCACTGAATCGATTCATTTCAGTGAGCAAATGACAACCAGCTCTTCAAAAAAGAATCTCAGCTCACCAGCTCACCTGTGCTCACCGTTTTAACTGTTCAATTTGCTCTCCTGTGAGCTGAATCGACTCTGTCAAATCAAAATGCAGAAGAGAAAAAGAGAACAGAGCTGTGTAAAGTGAACTGATTCCCTTTTGTTTTATTTTCCCACAAATCGACGAGCCGACTGTTACTTTGCGAAGCACAATCTCACGCAACGCAAACAAGAGTAAGTTTTAAAATAGACGAATCTAGTTCTACTGTGTTGGCGTTAGTATTTACACTAAAGAATCTCAAATCCAAAAATGTAGTCTAATCCTTTTGTTAATTTTTTAGCTGAATAATAAATACATGTCGAATCTCGTTAAGTGGTGAATCAAACATCTCGATTATAAGTAAATCTTGTTATCTTGTACTTCACGTGATCAGATCACATATTCAAATCGATTAGACATGATAAGACAAGAAATGATGTAGAGCGTAAATTTTAATTTTTCTAGCCTAATAATCGTTTCAGTAATACGCTCTTGAAAGTGATTTCTTAGAAAGTAAAATAATTACTAAGCATTCAAAAATAAACCTTAACAAAACACACAACCATACAAACTTTGACGTGTGAAATACATTGTCTTTAAAAATCTAAAAGTAATGCTGCCATCAAATTGAAAACATTTATAGCTTGAAAAACAAAACAAAGGATTTTATGCAGCTCCATGCACAAATTATGGTGTTCTAAAATCGTTCGCATTTCTAGTGTTATATCGATAAATATCACTTCCTATTTCAATTTGATCGCACAAGTATCGAGGCTACAAATCATTTTAAAAATGAACGCTATTGACGAAAAAATAACTTTCTGCATCACAGGAAGCCACTGAAGACCAGTGAATCTATAAGGGCATCTTCAGCGGCGGTCTATTTTTCGATTAACTTTACACCTGATTTGCACCAGCGAAACTAGAATAGAACTAACTAAAACAGACCAAATTTGCATTCCCCGCACCGGTGTTGTATTTTTTGTTGTTACACCCGCCAATACCTGTCATGCTGTCGATCATCGGAGATCAGAAATGTTTTTTTCAGTGATCGCAGATTTTTCACATACATGTTGCCATTGATTGGTTTGACCAAATAATTGTTAATGCCAGGAGTGCGTCGTTAGCTGAAGACAAGGAATACTTAATCTTTCGTTTGGCTGAAAGTGAGTGTGTGAATGCATGCATTTTATTAAAACGATTTAAGATAATGCTGATTTGTAGTTTGGCGGGATAAACAAGAGTCGAAACGGAGAGGGTCACATGCTGAATGACGCCCTAACGTCGACCGTGATTTCCGTTCCGGTCATCAGAAGCTGTTCCAGGACTACTTTAGCGACACGCAAACCTACATCGAGGTAAAGGTCAAGGCCAAGGGAGGTGTTCCTGGACATAATGCGAAAACTAAAGTCAACTAGAGGCTTCTCCAAAATTGCTGTTTGCAAGTGCTTATCATAACCAATCTATCACTACTCGCTAGACGCACATCTCTACAGAATTAACCTCGTCGATAGAAACATATGTAGGTGCGGAACCGGTTATGATGACATCGATCACGCAGTTTGGTATTGCCCGCATAATGATGCCTCCAGAGCACGACTATTCAATACCCTAGTGGCCCGAGGTAGACAACCCTTCCGCGGGGTAAGAGATGTTTTGGGAATGCGTAATCTTCCCTACATGCAAGCGATCTACGAATTCTTTTGTTTGTGTGACCTCAAATTTCACACAAATGAAACTCAAATTTTTATTATAATATAAGAGCCCAGTGTGATGGTTCGAGAACTAATCAAGCAAATGGAACCGGATTTGGCATGTAGGGGGTTTTGAAAGCAATGATTGTATGGTGGTTTGAGAAACCACCCCCCTCTGGAAGGGAGGGCTCCCATGCAAATGAAACACAAATTTCTACCAAAAATAAGAATTATCCAAGTTACTTAAACACAAAACGTGCATTTCTCGGGTAGGAAGCATGTTTTGATAGAAGTTTGAACCCCTGCTCATTCAAGAAAAAAAACACCATAAACGTGCAAGTTATATTAAATTTTCCTTCAATTAGTTGCAAGCGTAGCAGTGCATGCACCGGTTCAGCTAGTACTTAATAAAATTGAGTTATTGTTAAATGAAAGCTGAAATTTTACTCAATCATTGGTATTATTAAGTAGCGTGTAGAGTTTTGGAACGGTATTTCTCTTGTTCCAAATTGCTGTTAGAATAGATCAAAACACATGCCAGTTTTAAAATGATGCAAAACAGATCCAGTATAAAATAAATTTAAGATGTTTTTGCGTTTGCTCTAAAAAAATAAATGATATCCACGATTTGGATCACCGTTGAAGATGCCCTAACAGCTCATAATTGAACGCAGTATCCCATCAAAAAGAGTTGCCCGCTGTTTCGAGCGGAACCCCAATGTCTCCGTCCGAGATGTCACAAAGAAGCTGGGAGTGACGCTTTCAACTGTGAATAGAGCTAAAAAACGAGCTGGACTGTCGACTTACAAGAAAGTGGTGACTCCAAATTGCGACGATAAATAAAACACGTCGGCCAAAGCTCGATCGCGATAGTTGTACACGACGATGCTGACGAAGTTTGATTGCGTGGTACAGGACGATGAAACTTACGTCAAGGCAGACTTTAAAAAGCTTCCTGGACGGGAATTTTATACGGCAACTGGACAAGAAGAGGTGGTAGATATTTTCAAACACATTAAACTGTCAAAGTTCACGAAGTAATATCTGGTGTGGCAGGCCATCTGTACCTGTGGCTTGAAGAGCAACGTATACATTGTGACCGAAACCTTCAACCAGGAAATTTATCTGAGCGAGTGTCTACAAAAACGTCTTCTGCCTTTCCTGAAGTGACACAATTGTCCCGGTCTATTTCGGACGGATTTGGCATCTTGCTATTACGGAAAAAAGGCCATGGAGTGGTATGCTGCCAACATCGTTCAAGTGGTGCCCAAGGACAAGAACCCTCCCAACACAACAGACCTCCACCCAATCGAATCATATTTTGTCATCGTCAAGCGGAACCTTAAGAAGACTCCAAAAGCTGTTGTGAGCGAGAAACAGTTCTAGGCAAACTGGTGTTTTGCGGTGAATAAAGTGAACAAAGAGACTGTACACAAACTTATGGCAGGTGTTTAGTGAAAGACTCGGAAATTCTCATTTGGTAAAAAGGAAGCTAAGCTGAATATTTCTTCTGTATTAACTGAACTTGAAAAAGAAAAAGAATTTGACTTATTAATAAAAACTTTGATCGACTCTCACACATTACTATTTGACCAAATTTTGATCATAACACCCTTTGATTTCTTGTGCATAATGTAACACTGAGAGTTGCTCAAGCTTCCCCCTGACTTGGCTAACAAGGGGTTCAAACTTCTATCAGAACTTGCTTATAAGAGAAATACACATTTTGTGTTTCAGATGGGATAGGGGTCTCAAATCACAGCAGTCAAATGCTCTGCCTCCAAAAACTCCCACTTGCCAAATCCAGTTCCATTTGTTCCGTTTGCTGAAATTTTTCTTTCATTTGTATAAGTCCCCCCTTACAGAAAGGAGAGGGGTCTAAAATCACATAAGAAACATTTCTTGAATTTAAAAACTCGCAGATGCGAAATTTGGTTCCATTTGCTTGATTCGTTCCTGAGTCATGAAGAAATTTGTCATTAATTTGTTTGGGAGCTTTCCCCCCTCCCTTTCAGTGAAGACAGGTGTCTCAAACCTCCATAGTAAAAAATCCTGCCACCAAAAAACTCTCACCGGCCAAGTTTGGTTCCACATGCTTCATTCGTTCTCGAGTTATGCAGAAATTTGTATTTATTTTGTATTAGTCCCTCCACCCAGACAGGGAGGGGTCGCAAATCCCCATAGAAACTTTTTTGCCTTCAAAAACCTCCACATGCCAAATCTGGTTCCATTTGCTTTACTAGTTCTTGAGTTATGCAGAAATTTGTGTTTCATTTGTTTGGGACCCCCCTCAGAAGGGGAGGGGTCTAGAAACTCATTTATATATATATATATATATATATATATATATATATATATATATATATATATATATATATATATATATATATATATATATATATATATATATATCAGATATATATATACATATATATATATATATATATATATATATATATATATATATATATATATATATATATATATATATATATATATATATATATATATATATATATATATATATATATATATATATATATATATATTATATATAAAATATATAAACACAGATAAAAGACTTACACTCAGTGTTTCTTCATTAATCGCCTTAATCGGTTAATTCAAATGTTTCTTAGTTGGCAGTATCCATTCCCGTACGTTTGACAATTACCGCCATATGTTCAGCTTTACTATCCAGTGTGCTCACCAAATGGCACTTATTTTTTAAATAGTGATATGTTGTGGAAAAATTTCAGCGTTGTATGTCTGTTTGTCTGTGAGATTTTTTTTTGTGTTTAACTAATTATTTGTTTCAAATTAATTTATATTTAAATTTCATGTTAATCTAGGTGCTCCAACTACTACCGTAACGAATCAACCTTGATTGTTAAAATATGTACCTAATTTTGTTTACATTGTTCATGCCTTAGCAGTTCAGTATTTTAAACAGTTATGGAGAGTGTGAGCTTTTAAGTGGAATACCTGTAACTTGAAAATAAGCAGAATGATTAGTAATTTCCATTTAATTCCAACTTCCTTTATTGCTTATCTTGACAGATACGCGTATTTCGTCTACAATGTGCAGACTTCTTCAGTGTCGTGTACTAATACTCGAGTCGAGTACGCGTATCTGTCGCAATAAAGGTAATTGGAATTAAATGGAAATTACTGATCATTCTTCTTATTTTCTAGTTATTTTAAACAGGTTTTTATTCCTGCGTGTCAGTATAACAATAATAATCTTAAAACTAAAAACAAACTAAAATTAATTTTAACGAAGCATAAAAGGAATTAATCATTGCAAAAGAAGATTGCATCGATTTTTGTCTGAAATTATTAATTATTTTGTTGGACATTTGTTCTAAAGTCTCAACATTCGAAATTCTTTGTATTTCGTTAGTACTGTACCAAGAAGTTGGGAGAAATCTTCCATTTCTGTAAATAAGAAGAGAAAATGTCTAAAATTTTCTGCAGTCTCCTGCAAATGACACGAAGACTTCTTCCTATAGCGGAAATGCCTGTGTCATTGGCAAACAAGGATTTTTGACAACCCTGAGGCAAATCAGGGAGGTCGGAAGTAAAAATGTTATATAATATCGGTCCAAAAATACTACCCTGAGGAACTCCAGCTCTAACAGATAGTCGATCAGATTTGGAATTCTGATAAATTACCTGTAGAGTTCTGTCAGTTAAATAATTTTGAATTAATTTCAATGAAATTAATTCTGTGAATACTGCTGAGAACTGTTCCCCAGTTAAATAATTTTGAATTAATTTCATAACAAAGAGCGGAAAATTAAAGTTTTTCAATTTAAAAATCAAACCTTCATGCTAAACACTGTCGAATGCTTTTTCTATGCCTAGAAGAGCAACTCCAGTTGAGCAGTCTTCAGATTTGTTTGAACGAATTAAATTAGTAACTCTTAAGAGTTGATGCGTAGTTGAATTACCATGGGGAAATCCAAATTGCTCATCTGCAAAAAATGAGTTTGTATTGATGTGAAGCATCATTCTTTTCAAAATTATCTTTTCAAAAAGTTTACTTATTGAAGGAAGTAAACTTATTGGTCTGTTGCTAGAAGCTTCAGCTGGACCTTTCTCGGGCTTCAAAATTGCAACAACTTTGGCATTTTTCCATTTTTCAGGAATGTATGTCAAATGAAAACATTTATTAAATAATTTTACCATGAAAGACAAGGTACTCACTGGAAGTGTTTTGTTGAGTGTATAGAAAATTCCATCATCACCTGGAGCTTTCAAATTCATCAAAAATATTTTCCCGGGAGGAAAAATTCAGAAAATCACGTGCAACCTGATTCTCAATAGGACTAGTAAGACCCAAACTGAAATTATGGGAACTTTCAAACTGCTTAACAAGTGTTTGAGCTTTTTCTTTATATGTTAATAATATTTCATCACCTTCTTTGAGCGCTGGAATAGGCTTTTGATGTTTCTTCAAAATTTTGGAGAGTTTGCAAAAAGGCTTGGAACTCGGGTCTAATTTTGGTACATTATTTTCAAATTGTTTTTTCCTCAGGGCAGAGAAGCACTTTTTAATTTGATTTTGCAAATCTCGCCTGATAAATTTCATGGCTGGATCGCGTGTTCTTTGATATTGTCTTCTATGGATATTTTTCAGACAGATCAAAAGCTGAAGATCGTCGTCTATTATAATTAAATTGAACTTTACCTCGCATTTTGGAACTGAGACAGCTCTTGCTTCGACTATAGAAGTAGTCAAAAATTCAAGAGCATTATCGATATCATTTTTAGTTTTCAAAAGAATACTAGGATCAAAGTTATATTCCATGAATGTTTGATATTGGTAATTGAAAGTAGAACTGTTGGGATTAGAAATTATTTCTTGGGATATTTCAAAAGTTACTGGAAGGTGATCCGAACCGAAGTCAGCATGCCTGTGATATCAATACATTTAAACTAATCATGTTGTTTGTTGATGCACGAAGCACGTAATTATTTATAATGTTTGAAAATTGGAAATATCATTCTTATCAATATGCAACTCTAGGAGTGGACAGCAATTATCTGATAGAACCATAGATGTGCAGAGAAAGTATTGATAGGTCCGTTAGAGCACGGCAGATTGTGAAATTGAATAGAAGTAGTTCAAATTGAGCGCAGGGCATGTTTGGAAGGCGGTATCTGATCGAGCAGATAAACTCTTACCTTGCTACAACAATGCATGGTAGGCAAGAGGGAATGGAGCCCCTCTTGACAGGCAAAAGTAAAGTGAAAAGTACAGTGAATTACCTTTGTTTTGATGTAATAAATTTATTTTTACGTCAATCCGTTACTGAGACACAGATGATTTTATTATTCCGGATTCTAAATGAACATAGCTTTATTTGTGGGTGAGGACCAATGGCAAGATGTTTAGGTACATTGGCTACAGCTTTGGACTGCTGATGATGGTCAAGCGTTTTGTCTGTGAATACTGCTTAGAACTGATCCCGGAAAAGGTCGCTTATGGACGAAAGAAAGGAAGCTTCTTTCTCACCAAACTTCATGGCTGTTGGCAGTCCTATCTCCTTCCACTGTTCTTCTATGTTAGACCTTAAAATTTTTTGATAATTTTTATGACCGGATCTTTTAGCTGACATCAGACATTTAAGAGTACTTTTTAACCAGAGAGGATACAACGGAGTTTTGCAGATTA
Organism: Aedes koreicus; assembly: GCA_024533555.2. Taxonomy (NCBI): domain Eukaryota; kingdom Metazoa; phylum Arthropoda; class Insecta; order Diptera; family Culicidae; genus Aedes; species Aedes koreicus. Next base: position 108,159 of record JAHHFK020005756.1, on the reverse strand, counting down.
TTCTAGGTGTAAACTTATCTATGGAAAAGAGTAAAACGAAAGTATAAACTTCAACTGTTTTTTTCAATTTTCATGTTATGAAACATGTCATCCCAGTTAGAGGAGGACAAAAAACAGATTCATTAAATTGAAGTTCTTAGGTTATGACGAATCACTTCACAGGTGACATGCATTCGTTTATGATCAAGTGAAGGGCTGGATGATGCTAGCATGTCTTCATCAATGAGGTTAGAGCTTCGGCAACAGTATCTTTACGCTCGCTTACGTGTTGTTTCCATTTAATTAATACTTAATTAATGCTATTTTACATGAATCAGCTGCACGATGTCCATTGTTCGAGCGCTATCAAATTAATACTTTTTAAATACGTTAATAGCAGCATGGCAATCCATTTTTTCTTCATATCTTCCTCTGATTTCACTTCCTTAGGATGCTTCCGAAGTGCCTGCTTCATGATGGCCCAGAACTTTTCAATTGGTCGCAGTTCCGGTGCGTTCGGAGGGTTGAGATGCTTCGGCACGAAATTGACCTCCTTAGCATTGTACCACTCCTAAACCTCTTTCGAGTAATGGCATGAGGCTAAATCCGGCCAGAAATTTTGTATTTTTGGCCCATTTGTTGTCCAAAACAACTGGACGATCGGTTGTAATCTGACTTTCCTCATTACATTTGATACCACAAACCACAGTTTAGCTTCATTCACTGTTGACATGTAGAGTTTTAAAAGTCTATAGTAAATGTTAATACATAAGTGTTATATTACACTGGTCGACAAAATCCGAAAAAAGTATTGAGACCCAGAGCTCCATGCCAGTTTTCGTTAGCTTAGGTCCCAAAACAACCGAACATCGTTTTTTGACCTCATACGATTGGCATTTTTCTTCCCAAATTGGCATCAAAAATTTAAGTTTTGATAAATTTTGAGAATCACTAAAATATCGAAAATCGTAGGACCATCGTGGGACCTCTGAAGAGGAAGTGGACGCTTTTGAAGGCAATCCTTTAGGTTCACCTGCCCATTGACCGTTCCAGTTGTCACGAATGGGGTGCTCAACTTTCCACACGAGCAAATTGGTTGCCAAATCATTTTTTTTTTTGGAAAACTTTGACATCTTCTGCTTTCTAACGTCCTCAGGGACATCGAATTTATGATGAGCAGTGAATAACTGGAGCCCCGGAAGCTGCCGGAAGTCTGCTTTTACATACGTCTCATCATCCATAACGAGGGAATGTGGTTTCGTCAACATCTGGGTGTAGAGCTTCCGTGCCTGTGTTTTAGCTACCGTATTCTGCCGTACATCGCGATTAGGCGCCTTTTGGACTTTTGACGTGTGTGTTCCTTCACGTTTTTTCGAATCTTGCACGAAAGTTTTGGTTAGATTCAGTTTCTTCGCCACATCTCGAACTGAAGTGTTGGGATTCCTTTTGAAAGTTTAAACTACCCGCTTGTGACCCTTAACACTATACGGAGATCCATTTTGCCACTTTTTTCTTTCCGATCGATGGTCAAACGTTTGTGGTACTGATTTAAAACACGAGATACCATAGAACGTACCATTCTCAGCTTGCTACTGATGGCACGATGAGAAAGATCCGGATTTTTGAGGTACGTGCGCAAAATTTCTTTGCGCCGCTGCTGTTCTTCTGATTCCACCTTCGCAACGATTGCACATCTGCAAGTAAAACTAACACAGCGTAAACAAATACACATTGAACTAATTCCAACCAAAATTCCAATAGAAAATACCCAACGGGTAGAAAGTTACAGCCATTTCAAAGTGGTGCAATTTGATTCCGTACAACCTTTAGTCACTTATTGAAGATCTGTTTGTGTATGCAGATTCAACTGCTCCCATTTTGATTTTAAAGTGCCTATAGTCATCCTTCGCTGAATCAAACAATTAAAGGGTAAATGTTGCTTTAATTATTTTTTGCATATTTTAGGACTTTTAAGAGGTGTTTTGAAAAACTCTCTGGCATCCATGTACAACACAGTACTGCCAATTGCTACGAAAAGAATTGTTCGTTCGCGGAGGATGTTTTAATAGCTCCTATGGTATTAAATAACATATTTTCCAGTGAGATGGACATAAGTCTGTTCCTTCTGTTACTTTATTACATGGAATTTAAAAATAAAATGATATGTGGTCGCTATGAAAATTTGAATCTCTTGACTGAGAAGCTTCCGATAGAAATTTTACGATTTACCTATACGGGAGTATTACTCATGTCGATTGTTCTACCTCTATTTGGTAGCTGCTTGAGGGTAGTGGAGAACGTGCTTCTTCGGCCAAAAGACATAAATAACCAAATAAAAAAAAAAACGCATTCAAACAATCACATGAGTTTTTACAACCCAAACGGTTGACGTCAACCAAGTCAACGAACTTTGCAAAGTGATTTACTATTACCTGACTGGAAATTTACTAAATTTAAATTCAATACAAACGTTCCACTCCATACAGATGCACAATGCAAAGCTTCCTACTGGGTGAAATACATACATTTTCATAAATGAGTTAGTACAACGTGGCAGTTGGTCCGGCATAGTCGCTCGGAATCTAGTTTTCAATTTACTATATATTTTATTTTGCATATGACACATCATCTCTCGTCTCGCGCCGGAGAACATTATCATAAAACTTATTTGCATATTTCTCATATTTGCAATGTCGGGACGAGGGCCATCCATCTCGCGTCCGACGCATAACATGTCACTTTTATCGGCCTTAGCAGGACCCAACAATCACCACTGTGGACTGTGGCACTCTCATTCTCGTTCTCTTTCTCGCAATGGCCAGAACCGAGCATGTCTCGTTTTGGAAGTCGATTTGAAGACCGACCCTGCCAGTCAGTTCGTTGGTCCAGACTTCCATCCTCCGGGCATCCTTTGCAAAACTGTACCGTGATAGCCAGCGACCACAAGCTATGTATATGCAAATCTATGTTGACAAAATGCTTAAAGCTTTATGATGTTTGCGATGCTGTGTGATGGGAACCGTTCGTTTCTATCTCTCACATACGCCCAAGGAATGTGTATTGTAACGCAGTTATGGCAAACAGCAGTCTTTTTTAACAACTATCACACTCTGGAACAACCCATCAACATCAGGGCCCTGTCGGCTAGCTTTCAGGGTCCAGAAAGACGGGTAAAATGTGGACAACATATGCTAACTCCCCACCCTCTGCTGCTCTTCCTGTTGCTTTTATGGTGTTGGTGGTCGCCTCTCTTTTATGTTTATGCATATCGGAGTAAAATTCTAAACACCATTCTGTTTGCATTTCATACACATCCCCTCATGGTCAACACAGTTCTGTAGAGTCATGACCGACCAGGGCCACTATAGCTGGCCAGTTAGCTTCTGCTGTTGTAGGGCCGTTTTCCGGGCGATAGACGGGGTAGCACTCGCATAATCTATAAACCATTAATCACATGATTGCAGAACTGTCAGTTTTGGCATGCCATACAGCCATAGTATACTTCACAAAGTTGTTGCCACACTTTGTACAGAGCTAGCAGAGAATGCACGACGAGGTGGGGTAATTCCCATACACTATAAAACTGTTCGCAGGGCTTTGACGATGGCTGCGAGATCGTCCAGAATTAGCATTAGCATTAGCATCCTGATAAGGTAGATGCCTTGTTACACATCAAAGAAGCATGACTGCATTCTTGGGTGGCTCATCTTGATCATTTTTTCAGAACAACTATTTTTGTGCCCATTTGTTGTCCAAAACAACTGGACGATCGGTTGTAATCTGACTTTCCTCATAACATTTGATACCACAAACCACGATTTAGTTTCATTCGCTGTATACATGTAGAGTTTTAAAAGAGTATAGTAAATGTTAATAAGTGTTCGAAAAAATCCGAAAAAAAGTCTGGAGACCCAGAGCTCCATGCCAGTTTTCGTTAGCTTGGGTCCCAAAACAACCGAATATCGTTTTTTGACCTCATGCGATTGGCATTTTTCTTCACAAATTGGCATCAAAAATTGAAGTTTTGATAAATTTTGGGAACCACTCAAATAAATACCTCAGCTTAAATGTAAATGCTCAAGAAGCATTGCTATAAAATTTCTCAGACTTGCAAAAACAACTTTGCAGAAGAAAGTGTGTCAATCCAACTTTACCAGAAAAAGTTATGACCATTGAAAGGCATAATATTTTAGCAAAAAAAACAGCAAAGTACAGTAAACCCCCCGACATTCGCGGATTCCCTTCATGGTGGTCTTAAATGATTTATGGGCATAGACATTTTGTTGTTTCATCAGAAAATATCTCGTTATCCTTCGTATATAGGAAGTTACATTCTTCAGCCAAGTTGTTCAGTAGATCAAAGCCTTCAGGATGGTAAACTTAATAGTTCAAAATTATCTCACTACGTGGTGCTAGTGTGCATCTAAACTTACTTTCTAACTTAAATTTCGAGATCCTTGACATATTGAAAGTTGGTGTCTATGACAAAGATGTTTGGTTGATTGAGGCCTTTAGTATGGTGTTAACATAAGTTCAGAACTCGTCCGCCACGTGGCACTAGTGTACATGTGAACTTTGTGTATTACCTGCATTTTGAGATCTAGATCGTGTATAAGTTTACTGTTTTCAGGAAAGTTAGTTGTCAAATTATTAACTTCCAGACGCTCGACTCAACAGTTCAGTATGTATGCGTGTAAACTTAATTTAAAATCTGGATCTCGAGATTATTGACTTATCGCAAGATGGCATCTTCCAAAAAAGATATTCGAAGCGTTAGAGTTTTTTGAATGGTGTACACATTAGATCAGAATTCATCCGCTACGTGGTGCTAGTGTTCATGTGTAATATCTGTATTTTGGTATCTAGATCTTTTATGAACTCATTGTTTCCAGGAAATTTATTCGAGGAATCTTGGTCTTTCAGCCGGTTGACTTCATAGTTCAGAATTAGTTCACTGCGTGGCACACGTCTGCCTGTGAACTCTGTAATGAATGTTTGTCGCTAGTGCACATAACAGGCTGATATTCCCAATGTGGGTACGTTATGGTACGTTATTCTAAAAACTTCAGGTTAGTCCTTCAGAGAAGTTCTTCACAAAACTTTGGATAAGTCCTTCAGAGAACTTCACGGAAGTTCTGCAGAGAACTTCATATAAATTCTTCAGAGATCTTCAGAGAAGTTCTTCAAAGAACTTCATGGAAGTTCTACAAAGAACTTTATGGAAGTTCTACAGAGAACTTCAGGCTAGTCTTGCAGAGAACTTCCCGGAAATTCTGCAGAGAACTTCATGAAAGTTCTACAGAGAACTTCAGGGAAGCTCTGTAGAGAACTTCAGGGAAATTCTGCAGAGAACTTCATGAAAGTTCTTCAAAAAATTTCAGGTAAGTTCTGCAGAGAATTTTACAGAACTTCAGGCAAGTTTTGCAGAGAAATTCAGAGAAATTCTTCAGAGAATTTCAGAGAAGTTTTTCTAAGAACTTTAGGGAAAATCATCAGAGAACTTCAAAGAAGTCTTTCAAAGAACTTCAGGGAAGTTCTTCAGAGAACATCATGGAAGTTCTTCTGAGAACTTCAGGGAAGTTCTGCAGAGAACTTTAGGGAATTTCTGCAAAGAAAATCAGGGGAGTTTTGCAAAGAACTACAGCGAAAATTGTCATAGAACATCAGAGAAATTCTGCAGAGAACTTCTGGGAAGTCTTTTACAGAACTTAAGGGAAGTTTCGCAAAGAATTTCGGGAAAGTTCTTCAGAGAACTTCAGGTTTTGCAGAGAACTTCAAGGAAGTTCTTCAGAGAACTTCAGAGAATTTCAAAAAAATACTCCACAAAACTTCGGGTAAGTCCTTCAGAGAACGTCATGGAATTTCTTCAGAGAACTCCAGGGGAGTTATGCAGAGAACTTCAGGGAAGTCTTTCAGCGAACTTGAGAGATGTTCTTCAGAAAATGGTAGAGAAGTCTTTCAGAGAACTTCAAGGAAGTTTTTCCGCGAACTTTACCGAAGTTCTGCAGAGAACTTTACGGAAATGCTACAGAGAAATTTACGTAAGTTTTACAGAGAACTTCTGAGAAATTTTAAAAGTCGAGTCTTCAAGCGATCCTTATACCCTTTTTTGGGTGTAAGAAGAGTTAACATGATTCATTTCAAATAAACCTTCAATGTCCCTTGTGAGGTCGAGTTAAGGCACCAGTTCCACTGTAGTATAGTAATCATATTTCCGACCTGATTCCAAGAATTATCCATCAAAAGATTTGATTGAAACACAGGGCCATGAAACAGTCAATTGTTTAAGGTATAATTCTAATGTCGGAAGCAAGGCAGAAACTATGCTCTTTGAAGCTTAGTCGTATGTATTGGACATGTCTTAAATGATTGCCACTATGTCCGAAAGGAAAGGTTGAGTTGGTGCAATAGGAACTGTTCGCGCTTGGAGCGAACGAAAATGTTTGTTATGTTGTAGACATAGGTTTTCTATTCTGTAGTGTGTTGACAGCCCGACCTCTATACAAAATCCTATAACTCCCTACGAAGCCCGAGCTGACCGTGGGTGATCGGTCACCTAAAACTTAACAATTTATGTGTTTCTTGTTTCTGTATGTGTGTGTGACCTCAAACGCGTTAGCATGCAAGCAGAAGCATTGACCGATGGTACAAAACCAATGTGAACACATTGAGTGCTGATTGGTTCCTGGAGCAAAAGAAGAGCGACATATAAAAGTGTGCGTTCTGCGCTAACACTTCATTCAGTTTTAACAAGCGACACGTACGGTCGTGTTTTTCGCTCTCTCGTAAGAAAAGTGTTTTCCCCGTGCTTCTTTCTCGCCCGCTTTCTCGCGATTACGTATCCGGTTCGGGATTTATCACCTGCGCTAGCTCATCTTTTGGTGGTGGCAAGGCAAAAGGAAGCGCTGCAAAGTTCTTCAAGTTTTTTCGCTCGACTTGTTGCCGTGGCAATGGGTCGAAAAAATCAACACGTGGTGACAGCCACGCAAGTGGCACCAGCTCCTGACGCCATACCGAAACCGAGCAGCTGCAAGTGGCTGCGCCATGATGACGCCGATTTAGCGGACCCTAACGCTCGACTATTAGCGAGCAACACATTTTCCGTGCTAGTTACCGCCCCCCCCCCACCGTTCTTCATCACGTCAAAGGACATCGATGCTCTCAGGACTGAGCTTGCAGCTATCCAAATTCAAGCTTTTCAGGCTGTGCAGTACGGGCACAAAAATTATGTGCTCGACGGAGGCTGACTACCGTGCTTTTGGCGCTCACCTAGTCATCAAGAAACATGAGTATAACACCCACGACGCACCCGGAAGCAAGCCGATGAAGGTGATTCTGCGTGGCCTTCCGGAATTCACTCCGGAGGCAATTTTTGCCGAGCAACATTGGAAACAACATCGCCCAGCCGGTCGTGCTCCAGAAGCTCAGCTCGGACCACTATCCAGCGGTGGCCGAAGTTGGCTCCTCGGTCAACCGGCATCGAATCACCAAACGGAACTATCACCGCGCCAGTTGGGAAAGGTTCCGACAACACGTGGACGACAACCTCGATTTCTACATGCACCTTGATTCGGTTGATGACATCGAACGGCAGCTGCAGAGCACTCGAGCAAGCCCAAGCCCGGGAGCAACATGTCCCAGTGATAGATCAGGTGAGCAACTCTGTACCCATTGATAGACCCACTAAAGAATTGAAACAATTTCGCAACGCCACCCGAAGGCAATACCGAACTGGTCTGCCTACTTTTAAAAAGTCATTGTAGTCGAATGACAAAACTTATTAAGGTCAGAATGGTGGACCTCAGAAATAACGATTTTGCTGTCAAGATCCCCAGATTGTGCAAAGCCGTTTTGGAAGTTTAATTTTTTTTTTTTTTTCAAACTAAACCAAGGCCCATTCCAGTGGAGATCCCACTAGACAGCAATGGCTCCAAGGATAGCTTGATAACTCCTACAGACAAGGCTGCTGAGATAGGTCAACACTTCGTCAGCTTCCATAATCTCGGACAAAACATCGTCAGTCCACACAAAGCTGCCGTTAGTGAGGCTCCAGGTTTCGTTGAATTTGGAGGAATTGAGCCGTTAGTTCTACGATTATCTGGTGTTGATTTTTAACCATTGACTACGACATCCCCTCGTGTTGAAAGTCAGCGAAAGTTATCCCCATCCAGAAACCTGGGAAAAATTCCTCGTTTCCCATGAAATATAGACCAATCATCCTTCGCTCAGTATTATCTAAAATGTTTGAAAAAGTGATTTACAGTCGGCTTCTCTCATCTGCCGACGAGCTCAACATCTTGCTCGACGAACAATTTGGTTTCCGACTGAGTCATTCAACAGTTCACTAACTTAATACACGAGCCTCCGACGAACCAAGACGGAACTAAAATAATCCACAACCAAACACCACAACATCAAGAAGACGTTCAACAATGTGTGGCAGTATGGCATGGTGTACAAGCGAACCCGCTACAACCCTCCCATCTTTCTGGTGAAGATAATTACTAACTATTTATCGGAAAGGACATTTCGTGTTGCCCTGCATGGTGTATTTTCCAATGGTGTTCCGCAGTCCACAGTCCGCTGGTGTTCCGCAGGGAGGTATACTAGGTTCACTTATGTTCAACCTTTTGACCCGCTCCCTGAAAATGGATCGCTGTCGTTGTTTGCCGATGATACCGCAGTCGTTCACAAGGGTAAAGGGCGATACGGTCAAAATTTGGTCAATATCAACTTGACGTATTTCTTTCAATTTTGCATTTAAAAAACCTGAACACCCCTAATTTTGAAGGTGTGTGTGTGTAGAATGTTGCTCCTATTTTGATTTTGGAATTCACTCTTCAGTTGTCAAAATGCCGTCCAAGCAAGAAGAGCAGCGTATCAAAATTTTGCTCGCGCATCGCGAAAATCCGAGCTACTCGCACGCAAAGTTGGCAAAATCGCTAAAAGTTTCCAAATCAACCGTTACAAATGTAATTAAAGTGTTTGGGGAACGTTTGTCGACAGCCAGGAAGTCTGGATCGGGGGGAAATCGAAAACCGGAAGCCGCTGAGACGACAAAGAGAGTTGCCGGTAGTTTCAAGCGAAACCCTAACCTATCTCTCCGAGATGCCGCAAATAAGCTGGGTGTATCGTCTACAACCGTGCATCGAGCCAAAAAACGAGCCGGACTATCGACTTACAAGAAGGTAGTGACTCCAAATCGCGATGATAAACAAAATACGACGGCCAAAGCGCGATCCCGGAGGCTGTACACGACGATGCTGACGAAGTTTGACTGCGTGGTAATGGACGACGAAACCTACGTCAAAGCCGACTACAAGCAGCTTCTGGGACAGGAGTTTTATACGGCAAAAGGAAGGGGAAAGGTAGCAAATATTTTCAAGCACACGAAACTGTCAAAGTTCGCAAAGAAATATCTGGTTTGGCAAGCCATATGTACCTGTGGCTTGAAAAGCAGCATTTTCATAGCTTCCGGGACTGTCATCCAAGAAATTTACGTGAAAGAGTGTTTGAATAAACGTCTGCTGCCTTTCCTGAAGAAACACGGTTGTTCCGTACTGTTTTGGCCGGATTTGGCATCTTGCCATTACGGTAAAAAGGCCATGGAGTGGTACGCCGCCAACAACGTGCAGGTGGTTCCCAAGGACAAGAACCCTCCCAACACGCCAGAGCTCCGCCCAATTGAGAAATACTGGGCTATTGTCAAGCGGAACCTAAAGAAGACCAAAAAAACTGCTAAGGACGAGCAGCAGTTCAAGGCAAACTGGCTTTCAGCGGCGAAGAAGGTGGACAAGGTGGCTGTACAAAATCTGATGGCAGGGGTCAAGCGTAAGGCCCGGCAATTCGGATTTGGAAAAGCGGAAGCCTAACTGAATATTTTTCCTGAATTTTATACTAATTGAACTTGAAAAAGAAATTTAATTCGATTTTTTAAATAAACGATTTCACCGATTTACACGCGTTTTCCCTTGACCAAATTTTGACCGTATCACCCTTTAGTGTAACAAGAGCGCTTACAGACAAACTGCAACGAAGCGTGAATGTCCTGTCAGAATACTTCACTGAATGGAAGATCTGTAGCAATGCAGCTAATACCCAGGTCATCCTATTCCCACACTCCAATTCTCCCAGACTTCTTCCGCCTGAGGATTGTAAAATAAGCCTGAACAACACAACGGTGGAATGGACCAATTCAGCTGTCTAGCTTGGCGTTTCCCTAGACAGCAAGCTTATTTTTAGAGGGCAGGTTGATTAAAATGTCACAAAGTGTAACTTTCTGTTGAAACAACTGTACCCACTGATCAACGAAAGGTCTATATTATCCCTAAAAAACAAGCTTGCTGGCGACAAACAAATCATACTCCCGGTCTACGAATACGGCATGCCAGTTTGGACGAGTTGCACAAAAACACATTACCTGAAGCTTCAGCGTATCCGAAACACCCCTACACACACCGAGGACAAGAATATCTGAAGTCCACCGTCTGACCGAGATAAAGTTACTTGAAGAACAATTCAGTGAGTATATCAATCGGTACAGAGCACGGTGCCTGAAATCGATTCACCAGATCATCCGGAATCTGGTTCCCTACCCTTAGGCTTTTCAGATAGTAGTTGTAGTTTAAGTAGGTAGATAGGTTATCAAATTTTAAGCAACGATGCCCCAAGGACAGATCTGAAAATTAATTTAAAACATAAAACACACTAAACACATTTTATACATAAAACAAAACTGAAGAGCATAAAATGTAAAGTAGTGAATAAGACAAATAATGTGAAATAAAAAAAAAACAATTTCACGCACAAACACTTTTAACAGTCCGCAACCATTGTAGAAGAAAGCTAAATAAAGTCACGACGTTTTTTTCTTCCTGAACAAACCGAAAATATACAGTTCTTCTCAGGACAATGAGTTGAAATTCCCTTCAGTCGAGCTTTCGTTGTTCCTGTTGGTAGTCCCATAGGAAGAATTTACCAAATGAGCTGTAAATCCGAGCCGAGGTTTGCTACAGGAGCCCTCGGTTTCACAATTTCTTTCCCATTAGGCTGGACATTTTGTAATCTTTAGGAGATGACTTTTGTTTTCTTACAGCGCACTTTTGGAGAAGAATTTTCAGTTATCAGAGAACGTGTACCACCGCAGAATCACCTTCATAAGTTGAGTCAGAGTCCAATCCTTCAGCTTAACAAAATCGAAAATTGGTTTTCATCTTCTTAACTTCCTCGGATTGCATCGTTGCACTTTATCGGGTTGCTTTTGAAAGCTCGTACACCTGCACAAGGTGAGGATTCTCATCACAATAATTACATTGCTGCACACTGCCCTGGAATGCATAGTTGACGTAACCACCATCATGTCGATTGTTGAGAGAACGTGGTTTTCCGGGTTTAAGCTGAAGTGCAATGTATACCAACAATTATGGACAAATGTTCTGTCCATTTGATGAAGTTTTATTAATGAAAGTTGGCCAGCAAGATAATTAGAATAGTTTAATTTTTTTATCATTTTTAAAACGCAAACGCCAACTTGTGTGAATAAATAGGCATATTACTGAAGGTTTATTCTCATAGTTTGGCGTAAAAACCAGGCTGCTAAGTTCTGAATAATATGTCGTACATTCACGAATCGGGAAGCAACTGGACGCGTGTGGTGAAACGTCAAATTTTTTTTCCGAAAATTCAGTGATTGACAAATAAAATTCATTCGAAAATGTCCGACAAAGGTGCTCTGTCTCTATTGCTGTCCTATTCAAGTTCAGATAACGACGGTGAGAGTGATGCATATTTGACGGTGGAAATTCCCGATAATCAGCCGATACCGCAAGTACAACAGGTCCTGAGGCTAATGATTCCGAGAAAAATGAGCTCGAAGTGCCGGCCGACGCTTTTGTTGTAAGACATAGTGTGGTCGAAAACCATTTGTCGAAAGGGCGTGGCCGATGCTATATACTACCAGAATACCCTCACGTGCCTGAAAAAAAGTCGATCGCCTAGCACTTCCACATTTGTTCACTGAGAGCTTTCTATACCAAAGTTGCCATTTATGGACTCGAATCATTGTGTGGCCGGTACAACGATACTCTATTCCCAGGGAAGTCGAGAAAATTTGCTACCTGTATATTTCCTGGACCGTACCGGTAATCGAACCCAGGCACCTTCAGAATGGTCTTACTTTGTAATCCTACGCGCATACACGCAAAGCTTTTGAAGGCCCTAAGGAAGGCCGAGGTGGTGTTATGGCGGGCTCTTAATTACTCGGAAAGCTGTGAGCTTTCGGAACGTGTACAATAAATGATAACGTCAATTTCAACACCCACTTGCTAGTTCCTTCTGCAATTTTACTACCTGTGGTTTTAATTATCTATCAGAATGGTCAGAATTCCAGGCTCATCCCTTTTCACTTTCTCGCCACAAAACCCCCACCACCTCCCCACCCCCCACACATCCCCACACCCCCGCTTCCACCCCCCCCCCCCCCCCCACATATTGAGCCTCTCGCCCAAAGTACCCCCAACCGTTCTTTTCAATTTATCTCCCAATTTTTCGAAGAAACTTTTTTTGTTTGTGCTTCGAGGCAATGTAAGGAGTGTATCGAAAATAAGCTATCCACAAACTTTCTTTCAATTTATGTTGATACCCGATATTTTATTCATACAAATAATTGATCCTTTATTGTACGAGGTTAAACTTGAACATAATGAAGACCGGATGAAATTTAAGTTATTTCTTCACTAATTTTCGAACTTTGGATCGAATGCTCTTCATCAAGTTCCGGACAAGTGTTGCATCGCATTTTTTGGACGCTTGAGCCCAAATTTTTTTGAACTCCTGCATGTTTCCAGCTGCCTTACCAGTCTTCTTGAAGACCCTCTTCACGATTGCCCAGTAACGTTCGATGGGTCGAAGCTGAGGGCAATTTGGTGGATTGATATTTTTCTCAACGAAATCTTTACCCTTTTCCGCAAGCCAATTGAGAGTGGTTTTGGCATAGTGAGCCGACGCTGAATCCGGCCAAAACAGTGGAGGTGTACTATGCTTCTTATATAAAGGCAACAATCTCTTCTGGAGACACTCAGATCGATAGACTTCCGCATTTATAGCTCCGGTAGTGTAAAAAATGGTTGACTTCAAACCACAGGAACATATTGCTTGCCATACCAGTACCTTTCGACCGAATTTCTCCACTTGAATCGACCTGTCCGTATCGCTCACATCCTCCCCAACGACGGCAGTAAAGTATTGTGGACCTGGAAGGGTTTTTGAGTCCTCCTTTACATAGGTCTCATCGTCCATCAAAACGCATGCATCCGGACGCTGCAAAAGACGCGAATACAATTTCCGGGCCCTTGTTGCTGCTCGCTTCTTCTGTTCTGCACTTTGTTTTGAAATTGTCTGCTTCTTGTAGGTCTTCAGGTGGTTTCGCCTCTTGATACGCTGGATCATTCCGACACTCGTTCCCGCTTTTTTGACCAAATCACGTATTGACATTGATTTGTTCTTCATGACTAGAGATACCACTTTCTGCTCCAGTTTCGGGTTGGAAGAACCGGGTTTTCTGCCTCTTCCTGGTAGCTCATCCAAAGAATAGTGTTCCCCAAACTTATTAATGATAGTTTTAACACTCGCATGATGAATTCCATACCGCTTTGCCAATTTTCGCATAGTAATACCCTTCTCACTTAGCCATGTGTCCAGAACCTTAATTTTCACTTCCTTTTCAATACGCGACATTTTGAAAACGCAGAATTTGAACCGCACAAACAAGTAAACAAAAGAAAGCTGACAGTCAAAGGCACAGCATGCAGTGTTCAGAGCATAAAAAACCATCACAAATACATGCGTACAACGCAAATGTATGTGGATAGCTTATATTCGATACACTCCTTAAAAAAAAACAAAAAAAAAACAAAAAATGAATTTTGGTCGTCTTGGCGCTTACGTCAACTATGTATCCCAGGGCAGCACAGTTTGTGTGCAAGTATCTTCAGTATGGTTTTTACCAACGCACCTTTTGCAGGTGCCTTTTTTTTATACACGACGGCGTCGGTGGTGTAGTGGTAAGCGTGACTGCTACTTGGCACCCCAGTGAGTCTCTGTCCCAGTCGACGTCGGTGGTTTCTTTGAGGTGAAAAAATCTGGTCACGTTTTCCTTCGGAAGGGAAGTAAAGCCGTTGGTCCTGGCTCATATTCATGAGTCGATAGGTAGGGTCCAGGTGGTAGAGTCATCTTCCTGGTGTCGATGATTGTCACCATGTGAAGAAATGACTAAAATATATACTGGCACTTATTAATGAAAATTTAGCAATGAAAATTTACAAAATTGCCACTTAATTATTAAACACAGTGCCAACGAAAAAATAACAATTCGCACTAGAAAAACATAAAATAGCAATAAGAATTTGATAATTCATTTTCAATAATTCAAAAGTAACAAGTAAAACTTTAAAAAATAGCAATGGCAATTAGTATAAACGCAATAATAAACTGATAGTTTTCCGTCATAATAATAAGTTTTAGCGCTATACATGTGACATAAGTCTTTAAATTTTTTAAAGCTTTCCAATCAAAACCAAACAAATTATTTTAATTTTAATTTTTTTATTTTGGATTTTTTATTGCGATTTGTTTGGTTTCAATTGGAAGATTTGAAAGATTTGAAGACTTTTGTCACATGTATAGCGCTAGAACTTATTATTATGACGAAGAACTATCAGTTTATTATTGCGTTTATACTAATTGCCATTGCTTTTTTGAAGGTTTTACCGGTCACTTTTGAATTATTGAAAATGAATTATCAATTTCTTATTGCTATTTTATATTTTTCTAGTGCGAATTGTTATTTTTTCGTTGGCACCGTGTTCAATAATGTAGTGGCAATTTCACATATTTTTATTGCTATTTTTTTCCATTTTTATTGATGTTTTATTACCCTGCCGTGAAGAAATAGGTCGAGGGAAAAAAAAATTATTCACCATCTGTATAAACAACAACGCTAAATCTTGTTCTTGATAGTTGGAGAGAACTGAACTGGTAAAGGCCAGATGAAATGAGTCGGAAAGTTGGCAGATTTGTTTGTTTTTCTGCAACGACGCTGAACGTAGTTGTTAAACATCCAGTATAGTTACAAGCTCACCAGTTACTTTGAGTTCTTTAAACAACTCGAAGCTCCTTTAAAGTCCTTGAAAATCAAACTCGCAAAGGAGACTACGCCATCTATCTCTACATCTCGTTAGGGCACGAAGATATAATACTCAATATCATGATCAGCAATCATAAGCCATGCCATGGTTCAAGCCCTCTGGTATGGCTATCAATCAAGATGTGTACCAGAACGAATGTTTGAAGAATATGTCCGATCCCGTTTCAACAAAAATACCACGCAGATGGACAATACGTGTTAAAAGCGTCATCACATTACGCTAAAAAACCTAATCGTTCCTGTAAACCCATTCGATCCCATTTGTACACAGAAAAAAAGTGTTCCCGAAAATGAAAACGGACCGTGAACTAGCTCACGTTTTCAGAATTTTTCCCTTTTAAACGTTATTTAGTTCATGATAACGTGATTCAGTTCACGGTGTATTTTTGCTTGTTCTCGAATTCATGACTGCAGTTAACGGATCTGAGTACGGATTTTTTATCCGAAACCACCACCCCACCGGTTGTCCCCCGTTTTCCCAAAATCAAAGATTTCTCCAAAATTATGAGCTCTTGGGAGACAAAAACAACGGGAAAGCCCCGAATTCCAAAAAAACAAACAGGAAATGCCTTGGCAGGGGGGGCCTTGTTTTTTGGGCCCCGCGCCCCTTTTCAAATGTTCACTAATATTTTTTTCAGCAATGGACAATGTATATATAATTTCAATAGGTCAGATCTTCATCGATTCTACAGCTTGAGAATGAAATTACAAAATTTTAGTTGCCACCCTTTAGTTCTCCTGAATTTCAGACAGTAAATAACCATGTCATTATGCTTCACACAATTGGTTTTAAAATGAATTAAGTTTTCGTTTATGAATCACTTCTTGGAGCTCATTTTATTTTTTTTACTATTCTTGGGAACATTCAAGACCGATGTATGAATTTATAAATTATTGCAAGCACAATGGCACTTATTAGAGCCAGTTAAGTCGAAAAAAAATCCTACCTGAAAGATCCCCTCGACCAGCCCCCGTTGGTACCGTGCCATCATCAACAAGGATATGAGACCCCAACCAATCCAGTTACCTTCATTAATCAACCGAAGAAGGGAGGGGAACAGCGGGAGAATGAAACCAACGACGAAAGAGGGCGGTGTGGAGCCCGTGGTAATGTGAACCCAAAATTGGATTCGATTTTTTCATGTTTACGCTGAAATCGGTCGCACAAGTTAAATGCATTAAGCAACGGCTATCACCGAATGCACTTGGTGGAGAATGGTAATGAGAGGGAATATTTTATTCGCAGAAAAATTTAATTGGCTATTAACTTGATTTTCCGCAAACCAAAGTGTGACAGTGAGTTCCCTGGCCTGGGGCTGCTGAGTCGTGCCAGAACGAAAGCATGATTTCCATTTCGTGTCGGATTCGATTTGGATGAAGACGACGGTTGGAAAGAACAACTTTATGGATGCAAAAAGTTGCATGCCGTTGTAAATGAAGTTATAGCGTTCAGCAGGGAAAAAGTTCTCCAGAATTTAAACAGATATTTCATCAGGAAGCGGATAAAGTTCATCTGATATAGCTTACTCGAGCAGTGGACAAAGTTTTTCGCCTGTGCAACAACATTTGAATTTTAAAATTTATTACGAATCATTAGATTTCACTCGCAGTGATGAACAATTTCTCAGCAGACTAATTTTGTACAACGTTCACTCATTCATTCGTCGGAGTTGAGCACCGGATAGGGGAGTTTCAAACTAACTGAGTGTAATTAAATTTACATTACAAACTCTCCGGTTTCCGGAAAGCGTCTGATTTACCCTTGGCTTTTAGAACAACAGTGGACAGGACGATACGACGGTTTCAGCACCGAAGCGGTGAGAAAGTTGCCCACTGGACTAATACGATTGGTCACGTTTTTGTGACACATTTTAAGTTGAGTCGTGACCTAAAAGTTGTCGTTTCCTGAAATTAATCACGATCTGTAATCTTGTTGAACTTGGCTCAGTAAACCTAAAATGAGGGGAGGTGAAGGGATTTATTCAATGTACTTAGAATTTTTGGGGTGAATATTTTGTTTCTCGAAAAATGCAAACTTAAATTTGAGACTGGAAAGTAGCTGAATCAGAAAGGATTTTAAGATAAAGTTTGGCTGAATTGGAAAATTCCAAGCGAAAATTTTTAGTAGGTTATAATATCAATTCCGCATAAGCGCTTTGAACGGGCTAAAAACCGGTCCACTTCATGCTTCGTCGAAAAGTACAAGTTCGAAATTCAAATCAACCCACCATGGATTACCTCATTAGAAGCACATGGTGCAAGTCGCACATTAACTCATTGACCCCGTCAGAGCATCAACGTGTGTTTCGTGCACATAATTCTCGTTATCATCATTATGCAAATTGGTCGTCACTAATTAGGTATCACATATTCGAGTCATTAGTATCTTTTTCGATCCTTCAGACACTCATTCACTCACAGCTAAGCGCTGGCAAACATGGACGCACACAGATCATCATTATTTCACAGATCATTGAACACGACCCTATCGCTGTCCGATTACCGAGCCCTTTCTCTCCATACGCCATGCTGTACATACTTCATGCCAAAGGGCTTCATATCACATCCGATTTATATGCATCAATCCCCGGTTTGGATCGTAATGATGCAACAAATAATTTTGTATAAATTGATGGCAAGTGGAGAATCAGGTCAAATGCATGAAATCAATAATGCAATGCCCTGACGAGTCAGTTACATCAACGGAAAATGCGCTTTCTCTTCTGTATGTTTTTTAGCTAAAATATATTTTTCCGATTATAATTATAATCTGAAGCTATACAAGCAAGGATAAGATCCATTGCAATAAGCGTCAGGACCAACTATACAGTACTTTTTATTTCCGATATATTATGGTTGTTTAGAATTATTTTCACAGCTAAGATTTACTTAAAATTAATCTGAGCTTAATTTTAGAATTCATGTGAAAAGGAAGCGTGTTATCAAGTAAACATATAGTAAATATCTAGCACATAAATTGAAAGCCATTAATCACGTAAACTTAAATTTTCACTGAACTACTATTACCAATTTTATAAGAAGGTTACACTGTCCAAAATTGCACATAAATGAACACGAATTCGTTTAAAAAAGGCCAGACGCTAGTGCGGTGACGTTTATCATGCAAGTTCAACGTCAGCCATATTTGTCTTCGCGTCTTTCGAGTGCGGTCGTGAAGAAAGCTTGTTGAAATGTACGAATGACATTCTGCTAGTTCAAAAGAATATTTGGCACATATTCGAATCCAATGACCTGTCAAACTATTCCGATGCCTGGAACAACATTCAAATTACTGTTCAAAGATTTTTGGAGCCTTTGAATAGCTGTGCTAAATATCAGCTCGATCAGTGAAACTATATTGAAGCGCCCGCAATTTAAATTTTCATAGGATTTTCCATGGAGAATCTTACTCTTACAGTAGAAAATACTTTTTTTATTATCGTATAGGTTTGGGTCGAAGGGTCTCAGATTGTTGCGAAACATTGTCCACGCGTAGGATTTATGGATATATACATAGAATAAAAACAATATTTCAAAATTCAGGGTTGCATGTTTTCCTAGCAAACGCCAATTGTAGTTTTCTGATTTACCCGAACATCACTTACTTCGAAAATTCATAACTCAAGAACGATTCACTGTAAAAAAAATTTTTCACCAGATTTTAATAGAATTTTCTCAAAAATTTGTAAAAAATATAATCTTAGAAAAATTTCCAAAAAAATTTTCCACAGTGAAGAAAAATTGTTTGCAAAAAGAGGAAAATCCATTTTCTGAGCCAAACAATTTTTTTTTTAACGATTTTATTTATTTATTCAGGCTCAATCGAATCAACATTACAGAGCCAAGTTTTCGTTTTATATACAGTATTGGACAAAACCTGTGCAACTCAAATCGAGCAATCATAAAAAGCATAAGTAAACTTCAATTTTTCGAAATCGAAATCGAGCAAGTTACTTCAGTTGACGGTTCAGGAGTCTAAATGTTTGCTACATGATTATTGCAGCAATCAGCTGTCAACTGACAGTTCACTGGCAGTGTTTTGTTGACAAGAGCCATTTTGCGCTGATCAAAACAAGTGCAACTTCTCGCTTTCTTGAACTCTAGAAAGGTTTAAAAAAAAGGTGGAAAAGGTGACGTTTGTTGACAAAGGTGTTCTTACTTGCGTTATTGTACCATAACAAGGTAAATATTACATGATAAACATTGAGAAAGGTCAATACTCATGTTTTCCTTACATTTATGTTATTAAACACCCAAATGGCTCCTGACAGCCTTGGATTGGAACTACGAAAGAAAATAATCGATTATTACAAGAGCGGAATGTCACAAAAAACGATTTGTGACAAATACCAGGTGAAAAAATGGACCGTTTCAAGACGCTCAAAATTTCGTTCAGCCGATGTGATTTCGGTGGACAATAGAGGTGGAAGACCACGGTCCCCCACATCAAGAGAGGACTCTATGATCGTCAGATGCATTAAGAAGGATCCTTCCAAATCTTCCTTTAAGGTTCAAACGGATTTACAGTTATCTGTAAATCGGACCGGACAATCAGACGACATGCCGTTGAAGCCGGATTATTCTCTCGACGCCATGCGAAGAAACCTCTGATTTCACTTAGGAACCAGAAGAAAAGACTCCTGTTTGCTCGATCTCATATTGGCTGGGATGTGCAGAAATGGCGGACGGTTTTGTTCAGTGATGCTGCCTTATGCTGAATGGAATATGTCATTAAAATGGATATTCCAACAAGATAACGACCCCAAACACACCGCCAAAGTGGTCAGACAGTGGTTTAAGGATAACCAAATAATGTTGCTGGACTGGCCGCCCCAATCTCCGGATCTGAACCCTATCGAGAACCTGTGGGAGATCGTGAATCAGTGACTTGATCGTCAAGGTGTTCGAAATATGGATCAGTTGTTTGCACAAATCCAAAAGGCTTGGGCAGAAATTCCACAAAACTTCATTGACCAGCTGATCGAGTCCATGCTTCGCAGATGCAAGGCCGTAATTAAAAATAAAGGATTCGCTACAAAATATTGAAAGCCAAATTGAATTTGGTAAACAACACGCGAAATTTCACTTGTTTTGTCCAGGAGGAAAACATTGACTTTTTATTTGTTTTATTTTCTCATGAATTGTTATGTATGAATAATGATTTTTTGTTGTTATAATAAATATGACAAGTGCTGTTTCTACAAACTAAAAAACATTTTCCTTCCAATTGACTTTTTATAAACCTTCAAAGTAGAGTTTCATGATTGGGATTAACTGGTTGCAAATGTTTTGTCCAATACTGTACACTATATATATTTATATAAAAAATATCTAAACCTAAGTTAACTGAATAAAACCGATTACTCATAGTCGGCTCGAGGTTAATTGGATGTACAATTTTGTGGATGGGAAAACTGAGGTGGATAAATAAAAAAAAAACATGCAAATTTAGAAAAAAATATTTTATGTTTATTACTCCATTTGCTTACATTGGTAAAATTTTGGCGATGAGCTTTTATATTTTTGAATAATGTATGACATACAACCACCCATTATAGCACGGAAACTAAATCCGACAGTAATGGGCTCTCCCCTCTGTTAGACTTGATCAAGCTTTAATAACTACTGATTATCCAAATCATGCCATTGGTTGAAGTGCCAAAAACGGATTGGTGGATTGATATGCAACATCAGTTATGCGTTTCCACAGGGATATAAAGAATCTCATTCCAACAACAAGATTGAACAATTGGTCATAAGAGCGAACTATCTAACATGAGGATGCCCCAATGGGCGGGGAGAAGAGCCCGCCCTCTATTCACAAACTGTTAGCAATGGGAAGTTGGCATTCTTACTCTCCCCATCCAGAGTGCTTCAATCGGGTGCCCTGATGGTCCCTCGCATTCCCATGACTTATTTATAGAATAGTGTACATATTTATGTTGATGAAAAATACTATAATCATTCGTATGTATTAAATATGATCTCCATTCGGTTGATCCTGAAATGCAAGAAATTTTGTAAAGTATTAAAGTGCAGAGTTCTGTGGTTCACGCTTAAGCACGTTTTGATTCGTTTTCAGTGATAGCAGTATTTCACCAAAATCTTGATTTGAGGTTAGGATTTGTTGTTAAATCTATTCATTTCATTTTATTGTTGCCATGGTTACTATTCGCTACTTGATGGTGATTTTATATCAGCAATTCAACTTTTGATGGCCTAATAGTTATTGCTCCTGAGAAAAGATTGAATTGAAAGGAAGTTGAAGACAAATGGACGTAAAAAAAAACAATAAATAATGTTTTAATCTTCAATGAAGTAAAATCAATAAAACAATATTATCAAATATAATGATATTTTGAGTTATGCTGAAGTAATGACATAGATTGAACTGTAAAATTAGACACTAGCCAAATGGTACACAGTGCTGCATGAATCTGATCAGATCAGATTTGGTGAAAAGTACATTTGCAAACCGGAAATGAAAAAAAAACATTCAACAATAAAAAAGTTGAGCCTATCACAGATTCCGTATGGACATATATGGAATGCTAGATGTCATAAATTGATGGGAAGTTTCGTGTTAACTGGAGCCAGATACAGCCTAAATCAGGTTTGTTGTATGAAAATGTGAAGGTCATGATATTACGTAAATAATTCGATGTTGTAAAAAAAAATAATACAATATGTACATATAATAATGACATGCAGCTATTTGCCTCTTCCGCTGCGGTAGTATGATTACTGCCCAAAACCAGAAACTTAATAAATCAAAAATAAAGGAACATTAAAATCTTTGACAACTCCTGCTCCCTACTGGGCTTATAATTCTCTTAAACACAACAAACCTATTTTTAATATTAATAACAATTTTTTTTATCTACTCCCCCAAAAACCAAAAAACCCCAGAGGCCAAACTTACAAAGACCACGCACAAAAAATAAAAAATTTAAAGGGATGAATAAATAAAATGATATTAACATTATATATGTTTTCTCCCCCCCGCCCCCGTGATTGAAGATGGACTTGCATTATCATAGCCTCGAGGGAATTAAACAATTCAAAATTACTATACAATAAAGACTGTATTCGATGAAATTTGGACACACAAAATAGGTCACCAAAAATTTTCCTTGAGCTCGATTCTTTTCAAACTTTCTGGAAATAAAGTACTACTAATTGGTTGACATCATTGGTTTGTTGAACCTCTTCTCCCAACCCAAATGCCCGCACCTTTGCCTTGAGCCCTTTCATAAAATTTTGGGCAATGATAGGACCGACTGACTTACTAACTTTTAACCACGCTTTCTTTAGTTCATGTTCATTTTCTATCAGTTTTGGAGTTTTAACGAGCTTTGCCTTCATGATTGCCCAAAATTTTTCAATTGGGCGAAGTTCCGAAGTGTTTGGAAGGTTGACGTCTTTTGGTACAAAAACTACATTATTATCTTTGTACTAGTCTAAGACGGGCCGGGCATAGTGACAAGATGCCAAATCCGGCCAAAACAGTGTCGGGCCATCGTGAGATCTCAAGAAGGACAGAAGTCGTTTTTGGAGGCATTCGTCCTTGCAGATTTGTCCGTTGAAGGTCCCAGAGGTGATGAAGGGCTGACTCATTTTGCCACATCCGCAGATCGCTTGCCAAACAAGGAATTTTTTGGCGAATTTCGACAGTTTCTTCTTCCGTACACTCTCTAGAACGGCCAACTTAGAGGTGGTGACGTAGTGTTCCTGTCCTGGCATTTGTTTGGTGTCGGCTTTAATGTAGGTCTCATCGTCCATCACAATGCAGAACGGTTTTGTGAGCCACTCCCTGTACAGTTTTCTTGCACGAGTTTTGGCCACCGAGTTCTGTTTATCGCTCCGGTTCGGTGCCTTCTGGACCTTGTACACATGTAATCCAGAACGTTTCATTGTCCTCAGCACAAAACAAACTGAAACTTTCGCCTTTTTCGCAACATTCCTGATCGAAATGTTGGGATAACGCTTAAATTGGTTCAATAGCATCCTGGCCTTCTCCGGATTTGATGTGCCACGTTTTTTGCCACTACCATTTTTCCACTTGGTTGTCTTACGGTCCTTGAACGTTTTGGTTACATGGGATACGGTTGAATGTGCGATTCCGAGCTGTTTTCCGATCCATCGATGAGAAGCGTTTGAGTTTTCGAAGTGAGTGCCCAAAATTTGTTGGCGCACTATTTCTTCATTCGAAGCCATCACTGAAATCACTCGACCGATTTTCACGAAACTCATCACACAATTGACACAACACAATGAATTTCATTCAGTTAAAATTTCAATAATTTTTACGCGTACCGTAAAAAGTTACGAACAATTGCGTGTGTACAAATTGCATCGAATACAGTCTTTATAAAATTAATTTAAATTATTTTTATAAATATATAAAATAATTAAAAATACCTAAATTTTTTGCAATAGAGTTTCCCATACCACCACCCGCCCCCCCCCCCCCCCCCCGGCCCCCAAAACGTTCCCCCCGCCCACCCCCCCCCCCCGCCCCCCCCCCCCCCCCCCCACCCCACCCCCGCCCCCCCCAACCGCCCCCGCTCGCGCTCACCCCTCACCCAAGCAGGAGGCCCTACCTTTTCCGGAACCCCACGCCCATTGCAGGTTTTTGCTCACCATTTTGCAGACCCCCCCTTTTTTAATGAGTAATACTCGAAAAACTATGGGCCCGTCACTCGTCTTCATACAAAAATGAAAAAGTTCCTAAGACAATCGTCTTCTTGTTATCATTCGATTGGTTGCCGCTAGGTAGCTCACTTTTAAAATTAGTTCGTTTTTAAGTCTCAACTGCAAATCATTTAAGGAGCCGATGGATAATCAATTTGTTCTTTAACTATAGCCAACGGCGTATTGTTGTTTCTACGTGCTTGATTATCAGAGGCTTACGTTAACATTAACACAAGTGACTATGATAGGGAAGAGAAGGAGGGGAGGAGGTGAAAATGGAGTGTGGGGCAGCATGTGCACCTATATTGGCATGGAAGCCTATATCCAATCTAAGTATAATTATATATTACTAGCTGAACCCGGTGCGAGCCTTGCTACGCTTGCAACTAAATGAATGAAAATTTAACAAAACTGGCACTTTAATGGTTTTTTAACGAATTTTAAAGAGTATTTTTAAAATATTTTCGTCTGCTAATGTGCGTAATTTCAGCAAAATAAAACGAAAATGTGTGTTTTTAATTTAACCCTTGGATTGTAAGTTTCTACCATGGTTTTTGACGTAGACTACGTCTAACGGCAAGGGTAGGGTGCCAATTGGAAATCATAAAATGAGCGACCGTCACGAAATATCGTTACAAATTAAACGCTTATAATTTAATAACTGCTCAATCCATTTTCAAGATGTTTACATAAATCGGTTGAAAATTTTCCCGCGTATCAATTCAAGTATCAAAAATTATCCGTTTACAATTTTTATTTTTATTTTATTTTTTTTTTCCGTCGACCTCACGTCATGACAAACACCGACGCCAAGAAGACGACTCCACCACCTGTACCCTACCTATCGACTCATGAATATGAGCCGGGACCGGGACCAGATTTTTTTCGCCTCGGAAAAACCACCGACGTCGACTGGGATTGAACCCAGACCAACTGGGTTGCCTAGTAGCAGTCACGCTTACCACTACACCATCGACGCCGGCCAATTTTGAACAATTGATAATAACGAAAATAAAAGATGATGTCTTATAATTTTGTTTTGCAGGCAAAATTTACTAAATGCACAGTACTTTCCTATCACAGATTTCAAATGTGAGCAAGGTAAGTCTCATATGCAGTAGTGAACGATATAAAATGGGTACTCCTTTGCAAATTTTCTCATTCATGTTGCAGTACTGGATCTGTGTGGATCAACGAGACAGTATTGATTGGCAACTGGCGATTGCATGTACTCTGGAGGGTGCACTCTCTTCCTTCAGCAGTGAAGAGCGGCAAAGTTTCAATGTGATTTTGATAGCTGGCGGCAACAAGTACCATAGAAGATTAAATTAACATTAAATAGGTAGCTAATTGCGCTGCAGGCTGTTGCAAGCAAGCCATTGGCTAGGCAACTGTTGTTAGGCAGCCATTTGTGTCTAGTCTACTTCTCGTACCGATCGAGACGACAATTCTCGTTTCGTTGTCGCGCGACTCGTCTCGCTCTATTCCGAATGTCGATCCGTGCGGGACGAGACGCTCATTTCGTATAGAGAGGAAGGGATGAACCGATGCCGATGTGAAGTTAACTCAGAGAAACGGGAGAATCGTCAAACTGAGAAAAGTTTATCGTGGAGTTTATGATAAGGGCGAAACCAATTATGTCTGATAATAAATATGTTTTAATTTGCTTACTATGTAAAAAAAATTGCAAAAATAGAGCCATCAATACATGTAATTATAACAATGTGTAATTGTTTTCGTCGTTTGGAAACTATTCCATGAATTTCTGAATGATTTTGTAACAACGTTTGTAAATAAAGAGGTAATTGAAATTCGTCCTATTCACAATGATATGTTTTGATCTTAGGTCGGTGGGTTTTTCTATTAAAACAATTAGAATAAAATGCCAGTTGCAGCGTAAGTTATTAATAATAGTCTAAAGAGTGTGTTTATTTTCCTATCTGTACGAAACGATGAGTTCTTTCGAGTTCTGGAGTTCTGGTTGGAGATTTCCAACCAGAAAGGGTACGGCTTGAGCGTCGCAGATTGCGAGATATGAGCAATCCTTTGGATATGCCACAAGACTCGTAAGTATCGGTTCAAATCTTCCAATTAAAAAAAAACAGATTATTTTCGATTTCAGGTTTATTGAGTACTTTCGAGTTTCAAAAGAACTCTTCCGATATTTACTGGACAGTGTGGGAGATAAAATAGAAGGAGTTAAATCGTCAGCTGTGCCGCCAATGTTGAAGTTATCAGCAGCATTGCGGTTCTTTGCAGAAGGAAGTTACCAAAAAGGTGTGGACAACGATTTGTTCGCGGGAATGGCTCAACCGACCTTTCAAAAGTATTGGCAGCTGTTATTGATGTGTTGGAAGCAGAAGTTTGCCCGGCAGCCATACGCTTTCCGGTTTCAGAGGACAAAACCCAAGTAGCAATTCAAATGTAAATTGGTTTTATTCATGTTTTATGGTAGTTTTATCAAAGTAATATGGAGTTCATCCGGTTTTATCAGGGCATTTTCCAAGTTAAGGTGGTTTTAATTCATTAACAGTTCTTAAGAGTGATTAAAGAACACTTGAAGAAACCTCCATAAAACTACATCATTTATAAGAGTAATTCACCTTATCACCTTATCTCTCAAGACATCGTTTCGCAACTTGCATAAAACCTGATAAAAGTTTTTTTAAAGTTTTATAACATTCTTCTTAAAGATGAATGTATCTTGGAAATGCTGCCATAAAACTCTCTTAGAACCATTTGATGATAAATAAGAGCACATATTCTTGAGAAAGAACATTATGTGAAAAATAAACAAACTGTCACAATGGACGCCCACAGGTGGAAGAAATTAAAAACTAGCGGATCGTTCAAGCGGAAATTCAATAAAAACCTATCCAGTATATTGAACACTCTTTCATCTCAGCCACCAACTACAATTTTTTTTTTGACCATTCCATTGGATTCGCAGCCTACTGAGACTAACTTATCAAAAGGGTCCATGCGTTATGCGTAAAACGAATAAAATAAAATGGTCAAAAAGCGCAGTACTTTTGACGTAAGGTTTAATGTGCACTACGATTGTAAAATGTTATGTTAATGTTGAATTCTCCCGAGTCGTGCATTTCCGTTCCCAATAGGCTACACAATATTAACTCGTTGCAGGTAAAAATTAGTACATCACCTGAGCGAAAATCGATTTTTACCATGAGCCGCACGTTTTATCCAAAGTCTTTCAATCGCCTTACGCTGGTGATTAAAAACAATAAATTATAAGCTGTAATGATGAACAACAATTATGCATAGGCACTTTTGATTTGAACGTTCACATTTTCTTTGTTTATGATGTGCCTTCTCCACACTGATTTTATGGCTAACTTACGAAAGAGTTGTTTACCTTGAGCAATTCAAACAAGTTTTATGCAAGCGTTACTCCTCTTTTTCAAAAATAGAACAAGTAAAGATGAACTTATCGTGCTCCTAAAAAATTTTGTTAGTCTTGTGAAAGAAATATTAGTTTTATATGCGTTTTATGGTAGTTTTAGATAAAACCATTGAAAAAATGGCGAGCGTGGCTATTCTGGATTCCCTCGGAATGGTAGCCATTTACATATGCATGCAAAAAAACTCCCGTTTTTCCAGTGCTACGAACAAACAATGCTGTTTAAAATACATTTTGAAACTTAAAATGGATTGTAGACACAATTTATTCAAGATCTAACAATTTATCAGCCTTGTCACCTAATTGTTGAATTTTCAAGTATTCTTTATTTTTCAAATATATCAATGGTCTAGCAATGATTCCGTGGCGCATTAAAACTTTCGAACTTTTATGTTATAAAACACCAATAAACTGAACGTCGCATGAAAAATTTATCAATTGCAGGCAAAAAACTCATGCATTTATGGTAAATTTTACAATTAATTTACATACGTATCCATGGAAAAGAAACATCATATGTATATCGATGTTTTTTTTCTCTTAAAAAAGTCCCCATTTAGCAGAACGAATCCAAAAATGGAATCTTCGAAACATATTTGTGACGGACTGGAAGTGTTCTTAGAGAGGAAAATCATAAAACTACCAAAACTTGTGGTAGTTTTATCATAGTTTTAAGCATGTCCTGCATGTCATTACAAGTATCCACCGATAAAACTATCAAGTTTTAAACGAATCTTGGGAAATAGTCTTGAGAACCTCCTGTAGTATGGGCCTTTTTTGAACTTATGAGGGTTTTATGGCTGTTTTATCGATGTTATGTAGAATATCTAGTTTTATGCGTGGTTTTATCAAATGAGTATTGAGAACTTCTTCAAGTGTACCTTAAAATTGAATGTGTTACTTGGGAAAGGACGAAATCAAACGCGGGTTTTACGAAAAAACTGGATTCCCTGGCGTGATAGGGTGCGTTGATGGAACGCTTGTGAGGATTTTCAAGCCAGTGAGTGACATTCAGCATCTCTATTACAACAGGCAAGGATTTCACCGTTTGAACGCTATGGTTGTACGTATGAATTAGTATCGAAGCAACAGCATGAAGTTTATTATTTAAACTATCTTTTCAGGTCTGTGATCATAAACAGATTGTCCGTTACGTGGATGCCAATAGTCCCGGTACTAATCACGATTCCTTCATATGGAATAATAATCAGTTGGATGTAGAGCTGAACCGACAATACAGGAATGGAGAAAGAAATACATGGCTTTTGGGTAAAAAAATGATAAATACATGGAAACTTAACATACATGGAGCATTACATTATGTGTTGTACTTGTTCACAGGAGACGCAGGATACCCTTTGAAACCGTACCTGATAACACCATTCCGTGCTTCTTGTGATGCAAGGCAGACGAAATCCACGCAAATACCAGGTTTATAGTTGATAGAACGTTTGGAGTGATGAAGAATGTGTTCAGGTGCATTTTAGCAGCTCGCCAACTTCACTATAAGCCTGAGAAGGCTGCCAGAATAGTGAATGTATGTTGTGCCTTGCTTAATTTAAGAAAACGCTTTAATGTACCCGAACATATCATGGAATGGGAATCAATCGACGACGATCAAATTGTTTATTTCGCAAACGATGATGTGGCCAACGAGTCAGCAAATGAAATAAGACAGGGAATTATGCGTTCGACAACTGATCAATAAACAAATTTAATACTTGGAGTCTTCAAAATTATTATTCAATTTAAAATTATGGTAAAGTGCTCTGGAAATTTATGTTCAAGGTATTCGGATGTGGGAATCTTCAAAAAAATTTGAAAATTTAGTAATTAACAATAGCAATGAAGGATGAATTTTTCTTTTTGTTTTCTATTTTAATTTCATGTATATATATATATATATATTTCTTTTTCACTTCTTTTCTTCCTACTTTTTTACTCCTGGCGCTCCAAAATCTCCAGTTTCGCCTTCTTATATTTTAAAAAATCAAGCTTATACTCTAATTCTGCTTTTCTATCCTTCTCTTTCTGATGCCAATTAGCTTGCCGTTCCTTAACTTCTTCCTCCCGTAATCCACTATCTTTCTCATCCATTCAGTCTGTTCCAGCAGTAAGTCGTGACGGATATCCATGTTATGCTGACACCGTCGCTTACGCTGCGCAGTACGGGAGCTCCTGTTCTGTTCTGCGTCCTGAGTATTCTCAATACCTTTTGCTTCCTCTGCGGCTGGGTACCCTCCTTCAGCTGTGTCCAACTGCTGTTCGATGATGCTCGAAAGTATCGGCGATCCTGGCGGTGACGGTGTTTTGCGAAGCCGACTGGGAACCGGCATAGCGCTTGGCACAGATGTGGGATGTACGGGTAGACCGAATGAGGAACCTACAAATAAGAGATTTATCAATTTAAATAACCACACGTAATCTTGATGATTTGTACATACCGGAGTGGTTAACCATTTTGTCCAAGGATAATAATTTAACCACCGCATCTTCATTAGCTGACAACACCTTCATGTTGTTTGGCCCGCCCCCAGTTGCTTTGGCCTCGCGGCTATTATGAGCTTAATTGTTCTTAACGCAGCATTTGTAATCAGTCCAAACCTGAGAAGTCAAAATATAAAATATATACTAAATGTAATTTCATGTTATTTTATCGTGTCAACGATTCTGTTTAAAATTACACGAGTTGATATCTTTTACAAGTATTTAAAACCATGGTCCACTGATGATTTTTGTTCAATGATACATAACTTATGAACTTAAATGGTTCAAGTGGTTAGGCATATTTGCCTGGCATATTTGGACTATACACAAACATTTTACTTAAATTTAAGCATATTTGAGAACCGATCTTTTTTATTTTAATTGATTAATAACATACCCTCTGCCAGTCTTTGACCGTCCTAATTGGTGGGCCAAAACTGTTCAGGCCATTGGCCATCTCGTTCCAAACCTGCTCATACGAATGTCGGTTTATTCCAGCCGCTTCGCAAAACTTTTGTCCTCTCGCCACCGACGGATTCGCAGTCATCCGGTCAACCAGCAAGTTGAGCTGCTTCCGGTTGGTCACTCGCATTTTGAGAAATAAAACATACCTCTTCACTTCTTTTTTTTTTTTTTGTTTTTAAACCGTTCTCGATTGCCTCTGACGTATCGAAAGTACTCGCGTGAAATAGTCGTTCCAAGTAGACATTTGTCAATACAGATTGACAATCAGAATGCAGTGAGAGTTCATCGAGGTTCATCCACTTTGACAATTGTCGCTTCATACGGAAACGGGAATAGTATTTCTCGTGCGACTCGACTCGTTTCGATCCGCACGAGAAGTAGAATAGACACAATCAGTCTTGATAAAAGTCATACTCGTTGGGTTCAAAAGCGTGGATTTTCAGGCAACATTACATTGACTACCAATAAGTACCATGCAAAAATCAAATGATAATTCGTGACAACAAACGTAGCCAGAAGAATGAACGTTCGATTTTCAAAATGCTTTGATATTCATTTAGGTAAACAGGTTCATTTTCAATATGAATTTCAAAATATTAGAAATGAAATTCAATAAGCCACAATGAATATTAATTACCCGTCAGGATTGGAAAATATGCAAGGGCAGCCCAGTCCAAGGTATTCTTGCTCAACATTGCTAGCATCTATTCTTCTGGGACGTTGCTGACGGCCCTGGTTGTTTC
Organism: Aedes koreicus; assembly: GCA_024533555.2. Taxonomy (NCBI): domain Eukaryota; kingdom Metazoa; phylum Arthropoda; class Insecta; order Diptera; family Culicidae; genus Aedes; species Aedes koreicus. The sequence goes on along the minus strand of JAHHFK020005756.1, from coordinate 77,168 downwards.
ATGTTCGTATTGATAATCAAAACAACGGTGACAGCAGATTTTCGACCCGTACTTAGAGCCGACTTCATTCATTGCAGCAAAGGAAATTCAGTTGGCATAGAAGTTACAGCGGTAACCATGAAAACCGGGAAAGTTAACATCGTCATTACACTGGGTTAAACCATTTTCACTTCTCATGTAAATTTTATGAAAATTGAAGGCACTGGACACAATTAATTATGTACTGGTGTGCCAGCCAATCGGTTGGCCAAGTCGGTGATGGATTTATAGCCAGCTGGTGGGTTTAACCTCGAGGAGCGAATTCAGGTGCTTGTGTGTGTGTGTGTGTGTGTGTGTGTGTGTGTGTGTGTGTGTGTGTGTGTGTGTGTGTGTGTGTGTTGTGTGAGTGTGTGTGTGTGTGTGTGTGTGTGTGTGTGTGTGTGTGTGTGTGTGTGTGTGTGTGTGTGTGTGTGTGTGTGTGTATGTGTATTCTTGTTATACCCATCTTTTGGTAAAGCGCAACGTGCATCTGAATTAATCTGCTTCTCCAAAGGACCAAAAAGGTTTTAATTCAAATGCGGACCATTTTAAATCCATCCTTTTCAGGACGAATAATTCAATTTTGAAAGAGTTTGTTTGATTTGAATTTATTTTACATTACCTTCCAAGTTCTTACCAATTGGCAGACAGCGCGAAAACAATTTTAGTTTTCTCTTCGTTGTTGTTCGATATAGACTATAGAATCGTCTCATAGCGGGGATTTGCATTATTGACAGAGTGTGGAGTGAAAAAAATAGAAGACTAGTGCAATGTAGAGAACGGCCATTTGCTGGTCAGAAGCAGCAAACGAAAACAACGCGCATGGGCGGGTGAGCTTGCACATAATTTTAGGTGCATTCACCACGGGGTGTACAGAGTTTTGTTATGCAGGTTCCATATCTAACGGGCGGTTTAGCAACGTTAATTTTTGCGCATATTAAACCGCGAGTGCATGAAATTAATCACGAATCAACGTCGAAAATTTTTATTTTTACGAATGAATAAAATAATGTGATTGAGGAGGCGGGCATGGGTGAGATTGATCTGATTATAACTATATAACAATTATCGTATTTTCAAATAATACAAAATACGTGCATGGTTTGGAAATTTAAAATTACCAAATCTGGAATTGTGTTGCAGTCCCCTTACCCAAATGATATCGATAATGTTTACATGCGGGGTTTATTGTATGGGAAAGTAACCTCGGAATGGGCGTGACTCTCTAGACATTCTGAAAAGGGTTGGTGGATCTGCAGTAGAGCTATCACTTTCTAGTTTCCGGATTATAGCTGCTTCCAATGGTCACTTGAATGATTGTTGTAAACTGATTTCTTCCATAATACCATTGCCGGCCGATAGGTGTTAGATTGGAAACACACACCCCCTCCCCCCCCCCCCCCACACACACACCTTACCTTTGCCGTAAGACGTAGTCTACGTCAAAAAAAACCTCCGCTGTCCCTTAAAAATAAACCAATCCAAATGATTTCTGGTCAATTTTTCAAGAAACCTTTCCATAGTAGACCGCAGAGCGGGGGCGCATACTGCTTAGAGGAACTGTATTGCTAGAAAAAAAAAAAAACCATTAAATACTAAGCGAAAAGTCCGAAAAGAATTCACCCAAAATGCTTCATAGGGGACTAAAATGCTGGCCAAATACTAAGTGGATCAAGCTATACGAGAACTTGGCCATCATTATAAGACCACGAACCGTGAATTAAAATTACCCAAAGCATGAAGAAACGGAAGTAATTTTTCAAAGCAACACATACGCTTATCATGAACAGAAAATCAAGTTGTTTGGTTATAATATGGCTGAGTGACAACCATAAATGATGAGAATCGATCCGCTGCCAAAGTGCTATAGAAATTTGCATCAAAAAGATTTGGATAAGAGGCTAGTAGGCGATGGAAATGGCTTGTAGGCAATGGATTTGCGGTGTCATTGTCAAAAAAAAAAAAGAAGACAAATAAAACAATTGGAAATCGTTTCAGTACTTACAAATAAGTTACTTTCCGAATAATTAATCTACCCTCGTTTGATTCTTTTCTCTCATCAACAACCTTATGCGCAAGAAATCCCCTACTGACAAGACAAAAACAAAATATGACCATCTCTTGCCAGATTGGACTTTGGTTAATCTTATCTACCATCATTTGTTACACGTTGTGTTCGACAAGGTAGGGCTGGTGGTTCCCGAATCTTGGTGGTTCGCAGTGGTCTCCCATGAGTATCGGATAGTGCCACTTTTTCATCCTGTCCCCTCGACCTGCAGGTTGCTTACGTTTTCTATTCAGTTTTGTCACTTTCATAAACATCCCATTTGGCTAAATAGAGACCCCAAAGGGGGGCTTGCCATCGTACAGCATCGCCGTCGTTGTCGTGGTCAGAAGGTAATCTTTTTACACCATCACCCCATCTCAAAACGATGACGACGAGGTTGAATACAACCTTTGATGCGAGATAGGGGAAAGGAAACTATCCTACCTTTAACAACATTATCATGTTGGTAGTAAGAGGTAAAAAACCAGGACTAGACCTTCCGTTCCTTTCGAGTCGGAAGGAGTGCACTGGGTTAAGCTCATACTATTGGGTTAAATGACTCGTGAAGATGACTGATACGGGAGCGCACAGGATGACGATGCAGTGGCATCGGCAGCAGCTGCTGTTGCCATTATACGACATCCGTGGGGATGGGGCTCACCTGTCACTCGGTCCATTTTCATCTCAACCGTTGCTTCCTGTCTCTCAGCGCAAAACCGCCTACCACACCCGTTGAGGATGAGTTTTTGCTTCGACTAAAGGCACTAGAGCAGATCCAGCCGCACAACAACGTACAGGAGCCGTCACGTGAGGGGTCCATTTTCGAAACGTTTAAAAAGGCATATGTGGCTGACAGTGTAGTAGCGGTCGCTCCAGTATCTTTTCCATCACCCGCACCGTCCCGTTGTCAGTGAGGGGATGATATGAACTCGCATATCCGTCAAGCTGTGACATTCAGTTTTTTTTATCTTCATTTTCTACTCGTGAGTGGGTTTTTCGGTCTCTTCCACTGGCTAGCTTTGCTTGGTTTAATGGTCGTTTTTTTTTCCCTGTTCTCGATGTCATCCAGAATCCACTACCTGGACATCAACTCTGTCGTTTCGTTTTCGAGAAGGGGGGTAGAGGGGGCTAGTGGGGGTGTGTGGTGTTCTCGTGGAGATGGCAAATGATAGAAAATTATATTATGCTGTTCCGCGTGACAAGTCACTTTAAATCAACTCAACCCTGTCGGTGTTCCCTAATATATGGGGGATGGGAATCAAAAAGCGAACATATGGTACCAATCCTGCCAACGGAAGGATTGACAAAAAATATCACCCTATCCGTGTGTTTGCTTGGTAAATTAATAAAAGTATAAATAAAACTCCTGATCGTTTTCTGACTACCTCCGGAAAGGATTGCTTAACACTACATCTCTTAATGTTGTCATACAACCCCTTTCTTTCAGAAGCATTGGGAAGTGGGGACATAATTTCAACCACCAATTCTTAATCCTTTACCAGAAACCTATGAATAATCGATAAAGTTTGAAGCGAAGAAAACCCCAGACCACAAGTTGAGTAATTTGATACTCATCAGTGCCTTCTCGGTCTGCACCATCCCTCATCTGTCAAAAGAGAAAGGATTCCCTTGGAATGTTAATGTCTTTTGTTTTTCAAGATCTCCAGAAGCTCCCTCCCGCACCAGCCGTTTTAAAACTAACCCTCGCAGTGCTGCTGAGGCAGAGAATGTGTTTCATTAAAAATAGATAAAATTGATCCCTGTTGGAAAAAGTGGTCTTGTACGGATTACCTTCGCTACACATGCGTTCATCCGTTCCCTTTTTTCTCCGTACTAGAATGCTTGATTCACCAAAGGCTCCTCAGCTGATCCTACAACAAAGCCCATTAGACTACCAAACGACGCAAAACACAACCGTGTATGGAGCTAAATCCACGCCTTCCTATCGTATCGTTACGGGCGTCGTTCCTCTTACGTTGATTGCTCACTCCGTTCTCCATACTGCACAACGAATCAGAATTTGTGATGGGAAAGAAAAGTTATTAAACTTTGTTAATCAAAATCGCATTAACTTAAGCAAGCTGAGCTGCATCTGTGAGTAGTTCACCGAACGCAGCCTACGATAATGGAAGCTGAGTTAGGCAACTGGGCAATGCATGGTTAATTGACTTCGTGTAGGGTCTGGTGGTCTGTTTTAATCTTTGGTAAGAATCTGGAATGATATGTAGATGCATGTTTGTATTTCAGTGGTGGTATTGGAAAGCAGCATTCTTATTTTATTGTTCTTACCGTTGGGCGAAATAAGTTTTTAAGATTACTATTTATATCAATAGCACTCATAAATCAATTTAAATGCCTCTAGACAGAAGATAGAGATAATGAAATATCGAAAAAAAAACTACAAGGTGCAGCCCAATGGGGTTGTGCGCAAAGGTGACGTAGGACTACGCAGCAATCTAATTCCCATACACAGTCAGGGCCATCCGCTAATTGATTTAAGTCATTCCTGAAAAGGGCCAAAAAAATTCTATTGTACACTCTTTAGAAAACTTTTGGTGGCTCTTAATTATGATACGGCCTCGGTTGTATTTTCTACGATGGTTGAGAGGGCCACTATCTCTAACAGGCAGAAGATATTTATGGATCTGTTGGTTCATTGGTTGTTCAATGCGCTTTGCCATTTACTCCGGGACGCGACGTTTAAATCAATGCCATGTTCAGTCGGGGCGCGGTTATGGAAATTTCAAACTGCACAAGAGAAAAAATCATCCAAACGAACTCTTCAGTTGGCAAACTAATTTGGTCGTCCTGAAAAGGACGGATTTAGTTGACGGGGGAGAAACAGTTCACGATTGAACTTGGGCTTTCTTTCTTGGTTCATCTCGCGGGTTGATTGATTCTTGTCTCGTTGTCAAGGGCGGCTTTTTCCCGCCAACTCGTAGGGTTCAGCAGCCATATTTCTCGCAGCGAGGTTGACGGGAGCATCGGCAACAACAGCCAATTGCACCAACGCCTCTCTTGGCAGCGACTGCTCGTCAGTTCTGCCTCCAACTACGATCCAACTGCAGTGACTACTCTGCACAGCTCCACGACCGCCGGAAAACTAAATCAAAATGCGATGGTTTACCCCTTATATAACATTCATGGCTGCCTAAGAGACGTTCTTTACTTAATTATGAAGTCTGTTTGCATTTGGTAAATTTGCTATGAAAAATCGATATTATAAGACATCACTTAATATTTACGTTAATTGTATCAGTTGCATGTTAAAAATCCATAGTTTTAAATATTTAAATATTACAGGAGCTTCTAAGTGCTTTATCTTCGCGTTATTTTATCATCACCTTTGTATTGATCCCATCTCATTGTTCAATTCAGGGCAATGAGAAAGCAGACTTGCTTGCAAAGTTGGGCGCTATGGAAGGCGATATTTGTGATCGACAAATCGCCTTCAACGATTTTTTTCCCTATTTTTCGTCAACAGTCACTCGTCAGCTGGCAGCACAAATGGAGTAAAGGATATTTTGAGCGATGGCAACATTCTATCATCCCAAAGGTGTCGAAGAAATCTTGGTTTAGGGGGATGGATGTGGGTCGAGACTTCATTCGTGTCATGTCTCGCCTCATGTCCAATCATTATTCTTTGAACGCTCATTTATACCGGGTTGGGATGAGCGACAGCAATCTCTGTGAGTGTGGACAACGCTATCAGGACGCAGATCACGTTGTTTGGTCTTGTGCTGAGCATCGTGGAGTCAGATCGGAGCTTTATGATTCCCTTCGGGCTCGAGGTAGACAACCCAATATGCTAATTCGATATATTTTGGCTGTACGTGATTCGGAGTACATGAAACTAATTTATGTGTTTTTGACTAACATTAGCCTAAGATTGTAGTTAGTTTAACCTGTATGTTTATTTTAAGTTTTTTTTATCTGTGTATGTGTGTGTTTTTTTTTTTCAAAAAATGTTCAAGTCAAAAGAAAATCATAAATTGTATAGTTATAAGTGTTTTGATAATTTGGAATTTAAATTTAATGTGTTATGTAAACCTTACTTTAAATTCCCACCCTCTTTGCCATCCGTAATTTTTAATTCCTATTAACCTCGAGACGGCAGCGAGTAATCGGTCTTATCCCCCTAACTTTAGTTTTAAGATAAATGATGTATAAAAATATGAAAATTTGGCTCTGTAAAGTTGATTTGATTGAGCCTGCACAAATAAATGATTAATAAAAAAATATATATATTAAAATCGAAGAACATGTTCCGATCGATTGGTGCAACCATTTTGGAAATCAATCGTGGAATGACTTAGTTATTAACGTTCAAAACCTTTATATTTTTCGTGACGCTCCAAATTTTCGCAATTCGAACGTGTACTCCAGTATTGAAAACACAGACGTAGTCCTATTTTCAAAATTTGAGCTCACATTTGATATCGACCAACAACCAACCGAATCTTTTATCTGCAACTAATCCATTATGTACCTATGTACAACTGGGAACTACAACGAACCTAACCCATCACCTACAAGAATATGTGTACACATGGTCGGTCTGCCGTGTTGCTGTTCGGCTCGAATTTACTGTTAATATTTCGTTTATTAAATGTCAAACTTGCTTGCTTGTGTTAACATGGTGAATAGAGATTTATATATGGATACTAAACATTTTGGCCATTTTCTCCGGGACGTGGCTTTTCAAGCAACGCCATGGTGAGCCGGTGCATGCTAATGAAAATTCGATTGATAAATTTCAATCAAACATACTCTTCAGTTGGCAAATTAATTTGGTCATCCTGAAAAGACCTGGTTTTAGTTGTTAACGGAGGGAACATGGTTCGCGATTGAAATTTTCTTCTCGGTCTTTTTGGTCAGCAGGATGGCCTGAGTGTTTGGCAGCACGTAATACTACGATAAAAATTGACATTTACAACGACTTCCACTCGAGATTGTACAGACTGAACATTGACCATAGAGCGAATAACATCGAAAAACTTAACCTAACACCCATTGGATTAGACTGGACATTTTCGTTTTGCAAAAAGTTCCACCGGCTGGAGCGGGACTCGAACCCTCACTTCATGGCCATAACTTGAACGTCGGACCACGAAGATAATGTGGACGATTGATTTGGCCATTTTCTAAGGGACGCGGCTTTGTATGCAACGCCATGTTGAACCGTTGCGTGGTAATAAACATTTCAATGAGCCCAAGAAAAAATTTCAATCATATATAAGTTAACGCGGGGACCATCCAACTTTCCAACACATAATCACCCGTCACCAAAGAACAGCTCATCAATATCATAAACAACGTACAACCGTAAGCACAATCGACATCTAGCTCATCGAGGTCACCGGATAGCAACCAGTCAACGCACCTAGGACTTGCCGACGCAGCACTCGACAACAGTACAACAACACCCTGAGACCACCTGAGCTGAGAACTGCAGCGTTAGGACTTTTAGGGCCATTGGTAGGTTTCAACCAATTTCAATCAATAAATAAAATCATTATTAGTCTTACGTTCATCAAGTGTCAGTGTTTATTTTTAAAAACTTCGAAACTCCATGTGAGTTCTTAATTTATACTCTTTAATCGGTAAATTGATTTGATCGTCCTGAAAAGGACGGATTTTAGTTGATCACGGAGTGAACATGGTTCGCGATTGAAATTATCAGTCTTCTTGGTTTGCAGAACGTTTGGCTGGATACAACTCTGAGAATTGGTCACACCGGAGACATTTTTTTTCACATCTTCGTGGCTCGCTGCAGGTGACGTGGATGATTATTCTTGGTCGGGTGATCTTGTTTTCACGGGCGGCGTTTTCTACCAACGTGCTCCGCAGACACGTCTGTCACATGTGGATGCTCATGTCGGTTGTCCCCTCATGTTTGATATTCTCTGGCACGTATTAACCAATCAAAGCGAGGTGCAAACATGATGTCATTTTCGACCAATAGCGTAGTGGGTTTAAACATTTTTCTCTAAAGTACTTCTTAATTAGTTTAAACAAATGTTACGAATGTAGTTATCACCCGGGATCTAGCTTTGATGTTCTACCTTTCGAATGAAATACTTATCGTCAAATTTCTGTGGGCCAGAGAGGAGATATTATCGTTCAAAGTCTCCAAACCCGCGTAACGCTTGTGATTTCAGAAATTTTAGAACGGCGCCCCTATACAGGAATAGAAAAGAGAGACGTTAGTCCTACGTAAAAACATTAGTAACATATACTGACACAAAATCTATAGAATATTTGTCAACACTGAAAATGAAGTGGTTAACGAGATGGTTTCCAAGCAAGAAGCGGTTCAACAAAAAATTTTGGGCGCGGTCGTGGAAAATTCAGGCCAGTCCAACAGGTGGATCTCGATATAGTTAAAAATCGACCATTCGACCGTGCTCCGTGTGGTAAAATCGTTAAAGGAGACCCAGACGACCCAGCGGCGAGCTGGCTGCGGAAGAAAAGAGAAAACGACCGACTTCATGAACGCAAAAAATGTGAGCGCAATCCAAACCATTCGATTCGGGACGTGGTCAAGATGGTCAATTCTTCCGTCTGGTTCGTCCAGCAGACTATGAAGCGTGTCGGACTTCATGTCTTCATGGTATGGAAGGTGCCTTACTAAACTGAGTGGCTGGTGCAACCAAAAGGCATCATAATGGACGACAAGACGTGCATTAAAGCCTAGCAGATCCCCGGCATGGAGTCCCGCGCGGAGAAAGAAGGTCGAGAAACTGCCAAGAAGTACTTGGTGTGGCAGGGAATCTGTGGGTGCGCCCAATTCAGCAAGCCGTACATAACGAACACCACTTGTAAAACCAACAGGCCAACAAGCGTAAAAAGCTCTAAAACGTTGCATGAACAGCCATAATATATATCATGGTATTGACTGTGATTGTGATAATCACAATGGTAACAATGACAATGTAATCCTGGATATCAACAACGTCAGCTCTAGCGCCACTATGGACACGTTGGACAAGGACCTCCTAAAAGCAGTTAAAGGAAGATTCTCAAAGGCTCCTGCGCATCAGTGAATTAGGTTTTAACGTGGAGAAACTACCCGAGCAAATAATTGTACCAAATTGATACTAAATATGTTAACATTGAGGCTGAATACACAGCCAAAATAACAATATGAATAGCGAAAAAAAAATACTAGTTGAATATCATAATATTAGCTTTTTTTATAATCACTGCGAACATCTTGATAATAAATCCTGTTTTGTGAGCAAATTTATTGAAATAGTTTCAAATAATGTTATCATTTTGAAATCAAATTCTGACGCTCATATCTGAAAAAAATATTTTTATATAAAGCATCAATTATTGTTCAAATATGCTGGTCAAAATTATAATTTGGCATTCAACTAGTAGCGTTCGTCAAAGATTGTATGTTGAAAATAATAACATATGATAACATAATAAGCCAATGGTGATAGCTAAATTTGATATGCGATAACAGCGAAAATCAAAAAGATATCTGGGATAACAGAACTTGTTACTTATATGATACCAGCTTGTTATTTTCCTTTGCTGGGGTACAATAACATATGAATACCTAATTTTGATCTTGATAACAGGCCTTGGTATTAAACAGCCCAGATTAAGAGGTCAAATACCTAATCAAAATACCTAGGAATTGCAAGCAAAATATCTCTCGAATAACAGAACTTGTTATTTCGGATACCTGGGAATACCTGAGAGGTACTATTTTGGTATTGTCTTACTTCAATTTGGTATTCGCAAAAAATTGTGGGAACACTTTTATGGTATTATCCTCAGGTATTTTACCTCTTAATCTGGGCTCTTGAATACCAAGGCCGGTTATCAAGTTATTCGGTCCTGCTCGGGTATAAACCCATACCCAGCTGAACAGCAGCATCTACCCCCGTAACGCATATAGATCACCTTTTGACGTAGGACTACGTCTTTGTTTTCGATACTGGGGTACACATTCAAATTCCGGAAATTTGGAGCGTCACGAAAAACGGTCAGATTGTGAACGTTAATTACTAAGTAATTTCACAATAGATTTCCAAAATGTACGCAGCATTAGGTTGAAACATTATCTACGCTTTGATTCTAATATTTAAAGCTATTGATTTTTTACACGCAACTAATAAAATTAACGCAAATATGAGGTGATGTCTTACACTGTCGATTTTTCAGTGTAAATTTACCACATACACAGTACTTTCCTAGCCCAGACTTCATATTAAAGTAACGAACGTCTCCTAGGCAGCCATGAATGTTATATAAGGGGTACACCTACGCATTTTGATACCGTTTTTCGGCGGTCGTGGAGCTGTGCAGAGTAGGATCTGCAGTTGGATCGTAGTTGGCGGCAGCACTGGCGAGCAGTCGTTGCCCAGAGAGGCGTTGGTGCAGTTGGCTATTGTTGCCGATGCTCCCGTCAATCTCGCTGCGAGAAACATGGCTACTGAAGCCTACGAGTTGGCGGGAAAAGCCGCCCGTGCCAAAGAGACAAGAATCAACAATCCCACGTCACCTGCAGATGGCCACCCGCAACGACGAGTAGCTGAACCAAGAATACCAAGAAGAAAGCCCAAGTTCAATCACGAACGATGTTTCTCCCCCATCAACTTAATCCGTCCTTTTCAGGATGAGCAAATCAGTTTGACACCTAAATAGTTGGAGTAAATGACAAAGAACGTTGAACAACCAATCAACGAAATTCTAGAACGGATAATTCGAACCAAACTGCGACACTTCAGACCAACCATATGGTTGAGTTCGTTGTAGTTCCTAGTTGTGCATATCGGATTAAGGCTTGCTTCATTTAGAATTGGAACAAATTTTTGCTCATATTGTGGCGCTCCTGGTGGATGGATTTGGAAGTTCTTGACGCCCACGTGTCGGGAATTTTGTCAGCTTCACGTATGTATTTTTGACATTCCACAAATCGACTGTACTTTGTAAACAATCAACATGGAAGCCGAAAGAAGAGAAAAAATTGTGCACAGTTATTTGGAAAATCCATTGTGGTCTGCATCTAGGCTAGCTAAACAGCTGAAATTGCCCAGAAATACCGTATGGCGCGTTATCAAACGGTATAAGGAAACATTGACGACGATTCGGAAGCCTCAAGCCAATCGCCGGAGTGGAACTGTCGACCGGAAACTGTGTGGTAAGATTTTGAAGACGATTAAGAGGCATCCCAATCTGTCGGACCGTGATTTGGCCAGAAAATTCGGTGCTGCCCATAGTACCGTGAGGAGAACTCGACTCCGGGAAGGAATCAAGTCGTATCGAGCTAGCAAACAGCCAAATCGGACCATAAAACAGAATAGTGTGGCCAAAATCCGTGCTCGGAAGCTATCCCAACACACCTTTCTTTTTTTTTATATTAAGAATATTTTTAACAACAAATAATAATATTAAAAAAATTTTTCACCCTATATAAGATTTGGGTTGCTTGGGATACGACCAGGTGCTGACCAAGTTCGACGGGTGTCTTCTGATGGACGATGAAACCTATGTCAAGGCTGACCTCGGGCAAATCCCAGGTCAAAAATTTTACTTGACAACGGCTTGGGGAGATGTTCCAGCCAAATTTAAATTTGTTTTTGCCGACAAATTTGCACGAAAATTCATGATTTGGCAGGGCATTTGCAGCTGTGGCAAAAAAACGAAAGTTTTCGTTACAAATAAGACAATGACGTCGGAACTATACCAAAAAGAGTGTCTCCAAAAACGAATTTTGCCGTTCATTCGATCCCACGACCATCCCGTAATGTTTTGGCCAGATTTGGCAAACTGTCATTACAGCAAAGTCGTTCAAGAATGGTATGCAGAGAAAGGGGTCCAGGTTGTTCCGAAAAACCGTAACCCACCCAACTGCCCCCTGTTCCGCCCTATTGAGAAATACTGGGCAATCATGAAGAGGAGACTCAAGGCAAAGGGAAAGGTTGTCAAAGGCATCAATCAGATGAAGACCTGGTGGAATAAGATAGCTAAAACGATGGACGAAGAAGGTGTGCGCCGCCTAATGAGCCGTGTTACAGGAAAAATTCGAGAATTCCTTCGAAACCGTGACGAATAATTATATCCGTATTTTTTCTTAAAAGTATGAAGAAAACGCTACATTTGTATGAAAAAAGATCTTGAATTCAACAATAAATAACTGAAATACAGGCAATTGTTTTTGTTCCAATTCTATCTGAAGCAAGCTTTAGTTGCTGGCGGTGGCAAGCAAATTAGGAAAGTTTCGGTTAAGAAAATCATCCGTCTAGCGTGTAATAATTAAAACTAATTATTTTGGCACAATAACTAAAGTTCGCCCCCTTTGATGCAATATGTATCACATTGCCTTCGTTGGTACCGCCTTCTTTCGTGCACTAGCATCCGACGCCATTACCTAATAGCTCTTAGCAGAACATTTTGATTCAGTCTTACGGCAGTCGTGGAGCTGTGCAGTTTGCAGTCAATCGCAGTTGGCGGTAGCAAGCACTCTGGAGGGTGCAATGGCGAGCGGTTGTTGCCCAGAGAGGCGTTGGTACAGTTGGCTGTTGATGCCGATGATCCCGTCGACCTCGCTGCGAGAAACATGGCTACAGATGGCCACCCGCAACAACGAAGAACTGAATCAAGAATACCTAGAAGAAAGCCCAAGTTCAATCGCGAACCATATTTCTCCCCCGTCAACTAAATCCGTCCTTTTCAGATCGACTAAATCAATTTGTCAATTAAAGAGTTTGTTACAATTTTTCTCTGGTGCTGTTTAAAATTTCCATTACCCGACTGAACATGGCATTACTTTAAACGCCGCGCCCCGGAGTAAATGGCAAAGCGCGTTGAACAACCAACGAACCAACAGATCCATAAGTATCCTCTACGCGTTAAAGATAGCGGCCCTCTCAACCATCGTAGAAAATACAACCGGGGCCGAATCATCATTAAGAGCCACCAAATGCTATCTAAAGAGTTTACAATAGAATTTTCTTGCATATTTGCTTCCTGAAGCTGGTCGAACGTTCCATTAGCACTTTTTTGACCTAGACGTCTATCGGAAATAATAGACTTTGAATTCCCAAACAGACCACAACCATCTACAACGCAATAAGAATAATGATCACCAGGTGATCGATCATATCAACAGAATGGTACTCTTATGGTGCAATTCTCGCTCCACCATCTCGGAAGGCAAACAGTTCCAGTAGCAAACTTCGGAAAAAGAAAACGTATAGCACAACATCTACCGGGTGCTGAAGCATTTTAACCCGATACTGTCGTTTCCTCCAAAGCGATAAGCATTATGAACAGCTTCGTCTATGATATTTCCGAGCGGATTGAAAGCGTAGCTTCCCGACTGACTTAAATTAATTGGGAATTAGATTGCTACGTAGTCCTACGTCACCTTTGCGCACAACCCCATTGGGCTGTACCTTGTAGTTTTTGCTTAAGTTTATTTTCATGAAATCAGCTTGCTAGAATAAATAAGCAATTTTCTGGAAAATATACAATTTATTACTCTTGACTGAATAACCTTAACAATCCAGAATGTGCTGAAATATGCAATGGTAGTTCAGGCTTTGCCATGGAAATATCATTGAAACAAACTCTTGGGTTAAAAAATTGAACTGATGGTTCTAAGAAGGATGGTGAGCTTGTCCTTTGAATGTCGAGGATAGTTAAATTTACCTTCATAAAATCTGATAAGTTCTCCCGAATTAATTCACAGTCAAAAGGCAGCAGCAAATATTTACAATCGATCCATTTGCTTTGCTGATTAGAACGAAACTGAGAGTTCCTGTCGGCGCCATTTTGAGTATAAAGGAAAATCTTTGTTAGAATGTGATGGAATCATCGATTTTCAAAATTGGTATTTAGTCTATCTTTAGCCTGTTTTCAATATTTGTTTGCCTTATACTGAATGTTTCGAAAAAGATTACCAACAGATAAATACAAAAGTTAAGAACATATAACATCGTCAGAATAAGTTATTAACTATATAATTAAATCATTAAAAGCTGACCACTTTTCGTGACTTTCTAATTTTTTATAGTCGTAAAGTGTACTCCTGCATAGAAAACGAAGACGTAGTCCACTTAAAACAGCTGATGTTCGTAGATAACATCCGTCCCAATAATATCCAGATCACATAAGCCACCCATGCTTGCTAGCCGGGTAGAGAAACCCTCCCATCAACGCAAACTGATACAATGTTGAATCCAACTTGCCCCTAGGGCTATAAAATACGTGTGATTCATCGTAAATAAATTTGCCTAAATTTATTGCACGTTTATTATGTTTATAGAGAGCTACAGTCTCACAGCAAAACACGAACATCCGACGACTCACAGGCAAAAACAGTTCGCAGCAGTTTGTTACTTGTAAATCGGGAATATTATTTTTTTTTCATAAATTAGAATTCATAACAAGTCTGTCAGTGGTTAAACATCGTGAATCGGCCCATAAACAACCGATATATGGCCATTTCCGTAAAATGTAGTTTTTTACCCTATTGCCTGACGCTTCTTATGTTGAAAAACTCCTTTTTAATTTATCTGTAACTCTGCGTACCCTTAACCAAATTAGATGCAATTTTTTCCATACGATCACAAATTTATCCTAGTTTTTTGAAGAGTAGCGGACATCTCGTTATTTTCCGTAGTTCCGGATTCATTATCGGGAATCATGAAGGAAGTACCCTACCAGTGTAATGGCCAGAGTTATAACTGTATCAAACCTGGCTTGCGACATATGAAACTTCATGATTTTACAAACCAATACCACTGGTAGTCAACCTGAGAGTTTTCTTTCACATTGGCCACACCTGGTGACGTTCCGGATTCCGGGTTCTCCCGGGGAATTGGCGAGATATAGAACGATTCCAAACTATGGATTGCGACACATCAAACTTCATGATTTTACAAATCAAGATTACTGGTGCTCAACCTGAGAGTTTTCGGTCACATTGGTCAGACCTGGTGACGCTCCGGGATCCGGGTTCCCCCAGGGAAGTGGCTGGATTTAGAACGATGTCCAACCTGGCTAGCAACACATCAAACTTCATGATTTTACAAACCAATACCACTGGTGGCGAATCTGAGGTTTCTATTGTGGGCATCAGGATTCAATGGCAAATTATTCAAACATAGTTTCGAAAATATATAAAAGTTCGGATATGCTAACAATAATTCAGTTATTTTGATTATATAGATCGTTTCAAAGGAAAATCGCGTTTAATAAGGCGTGGGTCCACCATTCGCATTCAAAACGGCTAGGATACGCCTAGGGATGGAATCGTACAATTTTCGGATTGTTTCGATAGGTATTTTATACCACTCATCGATCAAAACCTTCTCTAACGCTTTTAGAGACGATGGTGGTGGAAATACACTTCTCACGCGTGCTTCTAATGTAGACCAAAGTGGCTCGATAATGTTGAAGTCTGGTGACTGTGCTGGCCAATCAAGGTGATGAAAGTCTGTGTCATGCTCTTCGTACCACGCCTTTATGATTTGAGCAGTGTGGATTGGAGCGTTGTCATCTTGGAAGATTCCTCTGCCATCAGGAAAGATGGTCTTCATCATTGGCAGCACCTGTTGGGCAAATGTGTTATTTTAAGTATATTGTGAAGGTTTTCTAAAAAATACCTGGTCATCCAATATTTCTTGATAATCTTTGGCCTTTATTTTTCCCTTCATAGCAACTAAAGGCCCAAGAGAATGCCACGATATTGCACCCCATACCATAACTGACCCCCCGCCATGTTTAACGGTTGGCAGAAGGCAGCCAGGGTTGTAGGCTTCTCCAGGAGTACGCCATACGTACACTCGACCTGTAGTTGGAAACAAGGTAAAAGATGATTCGTCCGACCACACAACTTGGTTCCATTGATCTGGCGTCCATTCCTTATGATCCTTGCACCAGCGCTTCCTGTTTACCGTGTTTTGCGGTTTTATTAGCGGTTTAGAAATGGCCGCACGAGCGTAAAGATTCATGTCGTGCAGCTCCCTTCGGACAGTTGATGTAGAAACTGGTTCTTGAAGCGCATTGTTCAAATCAGCAGTTGCTTTAACAGCACTAATGCGTCTGTCTGCTTTGACTATGCGCTTCAACGAACGTTGCTGCCGGTCATCCATCTTCTGCTTCCGTCCACAGCTACTTTTATCAGGCGATGTTTTTCAATGTTTTTTATATTCCGACATTATCCGGCAAACTGTGGCCCTGGCAACACCAACCAGTTTGCATGTTTCAGCGATCGAAGCACCGGCTTCTCGAGCACCGACTATATGGCCCCGTTGAAATTCCGTAAGCTCTAATGGCATTTCGAACTGCACACTTCAGCACTTAACCTTGATTTGTCCCATGCGCAAGCACTCAATCCTGTCACCTTTTGTCGCAAGCCAATTGGTTTTTTTTTTTTTTTTTTTTTTTTTTTTTTTATCGGAAATCCCTCGCGCCGGACCTCCCGTGGTTTTTTTTAAAACTTTTGTAGTGTTGATACAGTTCTAACTCTGGCCATTACACTGGTAGGGTGCTTCCTTCACGATTCCCGATAATGAGTCCGGAACTACGGAAAATAACGAAATGTCCGCTACTCTTCAAAAAACTAGGATGAATTTGTGATCGTATGGAAAAAGTTGCATCTAATTTGGTTAAGGGTACGCAGAGTTAAATTAGATAAATTAAAAAGGAGTTTTTCAACATAAGAAGTGTCAGGCAATAGGGTAAAAAACTACATTTTACGGAAATGGCCATATATCGGTTGTTTATGAGCCGATTCACGATTTTTAACCACTGACAGACTTGTTATGAATTTTAATTTCTGAGAAAAATATAATATTTCTGATTTTCAAGTAACATAAATAACATAAATATAACGAGCTGCAGAAAATTAGCACATTTGACATAACCTCAAAGTATCCGTGATATCTCCGGTGTCCGGAAAACAAATCAAATTTTGAATAAACATGCTGAAACAACAATAAATTTCCCGTTGAACGCTTTTAGTTTCATTAAAAACGGTTTATTATTTACCGAACTGTATGAAATTGAAATCTGGACAAAATGTTGCTAGTCTTCTCCTTTTTGATCATCCCCTGTATATATATCGGATCGACGAACTCTTTGATTATGTATAGGACAGGCACAACGTCCACAAGACAATCAAAGAGATGGTGACGCGTGTCAAATCGGCTGTGATTGTAGCCGAACGCGAACAGGACGCACTGAGGATGAGAGCAGAGACTGCCGCAGAGGTTCTTGAGGACAGCCAAAAGGCAACGGTTGAGGCACTGCAGACGCCAAAGGAACCCTAGAATCCACGCTCGGAGAAAAGGAAAAGGGACACACTAGGAGATGAGGAGGAGCTAAAAAAGCTCAAAAACGACGAGGAGAAAGGTGAAGGCAGTCAATGGCGCACTGTCGGCAAAAAGAAGAAAAATCAGCAGCAAGCCAAACGTCAGGAGAGAAGAAGGAGCAGATGCGTAGGCCTCGTCGGGAGCGAAGTAAGGGCGACGCTCTAATTGTTGAGGTAAAAAAAGGAACGATGTACGCTGAACTCTTCTGAAAAGTGAGAGCTGATTCGGAGTTGAAGGAACTAGGAGAGAAGACGCTCGTAGAAAAGTCTGTTGGTGAGCAGGCGATAGTTAGAGCTTTCTCACGGGGGCGACCCCGGCGTAGTGGTTAACATCCATACCTCTCACGCCAAAGTCACGAGTTCAAATCTCACTCCTAGACAAGTTACGAAAAACACCCAAAGAGGTATTTCAATAACTATGATGGGAGATGGACCAGCACGAGGCTGAAAATCTCGATACTACAGAAACAAAAAAAAAGCTCTCTCACAGGAGACTGTGCAAGGATCTTGACGAGTTCACAACAGAAGACTGAGAGTCGTCCCTTGAGTTCCAAAGGAATAAGGAGAGATTCTGAGTTTTGGTCACCAGGCGAGAATCTGCAAAGGTCCTGACAGATCTGATCTGTGCAGGAAATGCGGGGAGAAGGGTCACTTTACAAGAGTCTGCACAAAGCAACCGAGATGCATGTTTTGCAAAAGGAGGACGGAAACGACTGCATGACGGGGGCTACAGGTGCCTTGTATATAAAAAGGCCACAGCAGGTCGGCAGTAAAAGAGGTAACCCAAATAAACCTCAATCATTGCGACAAAACACAGCAACTGTTGTGGCAGTCAACAACAGAAACAAAGTGTGACGTCGTAATCATTGCGAAACCGTATCTTGTTCCTCCCGATAACGGAAACTGGGTAGCAGATAGAGCGGTGATGCCTGCGATACAAGTGATGGGCAGATTCCCCCATCCAGGAAGTAGTATCCAGTTCATGCGAAGAGTTCGTGATCGCCAAAATCAACGGGATCTGTGTATGCCACTGCTATGCACCCTCAAGGTGGACCATGGAGCAGTTCCACCAGATGCTGGATGCACTGACTGAAAAGTTCATCGGAAGAAGAGCGGTCGTCATGGGAGGAGACTTCAATGCTTGGGCTGTGGAGTGGGGCAGTAGACGTAACAGCGCTAGAGGCCACAGCCTGCTAGAAGCTCTGGCAAAGCTGGAAGTTATACTATCAAACGTAGGTTCCACCAGCACTTTTCGCAGGGACGGATGGTAGTGAATCCTTTATCGATGTTACCTTCTGTAGTTCGTCGCTGGTGACAAATATGAACTGGATAGTGTATGAGGAGTATACCCATAGCGACCATCTGGTGATCCGGTATAGAATCGGCCAGCGAAATCCTGTCGCAATATGAAGGATAAATAGTTGCGAGCGAAAGTGGAAGACGAAGGTCTTCGACAAGGAACTCTTTGTTGAGGCTCTTCGGTTCGACAACGAACTCTTGCACCGAAACGCGGACGAGCTGACGAATACGTTAGTAAGGGCATGCGACGCAACCATGCCGAGGAAACTGGAGCCGAGGAACAAGCGGCGCCCTGCTTACTGGTGGAATGAGCAACACAGCATCCTTCGCGCTAGTTGTCTCAGAGCCAGAAGACGTGTCCAGAGGCTAAAACCGCAGAAGACAGAGAGGTACATAGGGTGGCGTTCCGAGCGACCAGGACCAAATTAAAACGAGAGATTAGACTGAGCAAGACGAACTGCTACAAGGAGCTGTGCCGAGCTGCTGATGGTAACCCCTGGGGTTACGCGTAGCGCATTGTCATGGCGAAGATCAAAGGACCATCAATGGCTTCAGAGCTATGTCCAGCAAAACTGAAGGTTGTCGTAGATGGACTTTTCCCGACGCACGATCCAACGACGTGGCCACGTACACCGTACGGCGAGAGAGGGAGAAGTTATGTTGAGGGCATGCAAGTCTCGAACGAAGAGCTCAAGGCAGTGGTGAAAGGGCTTAATGTGAGGAAGGCACCCGGACCGGATGGAATCCCTAACGTGACTCTGAAAGTGGCGATTCAGGCATTCCCGGAAATGTTCAGGGATGTGCTACAGAAATGTCTAGAGGAAGGCCATTTCCCGAACAGGTGGAAAAGACAGAATTTAGTGTTGTTGGCGAAACCAGGAAAGCCTTCGGGGGATCCAGCTTCGTGTAGGCCAATATGCCTATTGGATACGCTTGGAAAACTCGTGGAGAGAATCATCCTCAACAGGCTGACGAAATTTACTGATAGCGAGTACGGGCTATCGAGGATGCAATTCGGTTTCCGGAAAGGGAAGTCTACGGTGGATGCCAGTGGTCGAGACAGCCGTAAAGGCGTCGAAACAGAAGCGGAGAGGCACTGTTGTAACGATCGACGTTAAGAACGCCTTCAATAGCGCCAGCTGGGAGGCTATTGCTGAGTCGCTGCACAGAATGAGGGTCCCTGAATACCTGTGCAGAATTCTGAAGAGTTACATTCAGAACCGGGTGCTGATCTACGAGACCTCCGTGGAGCGGAAATCAGTGAACATCACGGCGAGTTCCGCAAGGTTCCACCCTTGGCCCAACACTTTGGAACGGGATGTACAACGGTGTGCTGGCGCTGAAGCTTCCCAAAGGCGTAGTGATCGTTGGCTTTGCAGATGACATCGTATTATCAGTGAAAGGCGAAACACTGGAAGAAGTGGAAAGTGGCGACCGAAGCAATCGGCATAATTGAAAACTGGATGCAAGGGACGAAGCTGCAGATAGCCCACCACAAAACGGAGGTGCTGATGGTCAGCAACTGCAAAGCGGTACAGCGAGCAGAAATCGTCATCGGAGGGCTCGCCATAGCCTCGAAGCGCGTGCTGAAGTATTTGGGTGTGATGATAGACGACCGACTAAATTCCACCAGACACGTAGATTATGCCTGTGGGAAGGCGGCAAAGGCCATCAATGCAGTAGCCATAATCATGCCGAATAGCTACGGACCTAGAAGTAGTACGCGGTGTCTACTCGCTAGTGTATCATCATCGATACTAAGATAAGGATGTCCAGCCTGGGTCGCAGCGCTGGAAACCAAGCGAAACCGGGCGAAGTTGAACAGTACGTTCAGGCTTATGGCCATGCGAGTCGTGAGTGCGTACAGAACAATTTCATCGGAGGCAGTATGCGTCATTTCCGGAATGATCCCGATTGGCATCTCTATCGCGGAGGACAGTGAATCCCATTGGGTATTTTCTCTTGAACATTTGGGTAGAAGTAGTTTAGAATATTTTGTTGTTGTTGTATTTTTATCGCTGTCAGTTTTTCGAAAATTAGGAAAAAATGGCGTCACGCGAACCTGAAAACAATCGGAAAACAACTTGGAATCGTGCGTCGAGTGATTAAACAGAACTACGAAACTCTAAGCATCAAACGGAAGAAGAAATGCGGTCAGAATGAATGTTCTATTAGTGATCAGGATCACAAGCGTGTTGTGAAAGCGCTTAAGCCGAATCTCAATTCTTCGGTCAGGAAGCAGAAACTTTCAAAGTTTGCCAAAACATGATTTGGCAAGCGATCTGCTCATGTGGCAAACGGAGTGCGCCATTCGTGATTACGAAGACTGTAAACGGGGAGATCTACCTCAAGGAGTGTCTACAGAAGCGTCTGCTTCCTCTGTTGAAGCAACACGAGGGCCCTACGATCTTCTGGCCGGATCTAGCTTCGTGCCACTATTCAAATGTTGTCCTAGAGTGGTACGAAGCCAACGGGGTCACTTTCGAACCCAACGACATGAACCCCCCCCCCCCCCCCTCCCAACGCACCAGAGCTAAGGCCCATCGAAAAATACTGGGCTATTATGAAGCAGGCACTACGGAAGGTCAAATCTGAGGAAGACATGAAGAAAAAGTAGGTTTCCGTACAGAAGAAGCTGCAGCCAGATGTTGTATAGAACCTAACGAGTGAAAGCGTAAGGTGCAAGTGTACGTTTCTGGCACTGAAGTTGAATGAAATAAATATACCAAAAGTTAATACTAAGTAATGGGTTATATTTTATTGTCTGACAGCTTGAAAAGAACTAGGTAATTTTCTACAGGGTTTGATGCAATTTAATGTGGAACACACTTTTTCAACACACCATGGTTGACTTTTATCGCAGGCATGGTAAAATCGAACGCATTTATAGTCAGGTGAAAATTCTTGGTGTTTGCGATTAATTCAACCCTCGAAATGGTAGTTTCTACAGCTGATTTTTTTTTGCGTGTACAGAACTAAAATTAACTAAAGTTTCAAACATTTTACTCTAATGGCCAAAAAGTTATATACCGACTGGTCTGATTGATCGAAGAAACTAGAATAACATTAAATATTTTCTCAACATTTTCAAAACATTATAATATAAATTTGGCGCACTGTACGCAATAAAAACATAATATTAATAAAAAATTATTTTCATCGATGTCATTGCTCAGAAAAGCATCTTGTGAAAATCCTACATTAAGAGATAATTAGAAACATTGAAACTACACTAAAATGGATTGCATTGTGTAAAGTTTGTCTACGTAAAAATTGCAACACACTCAAATGCTACACAGAAAAAAAGACGTGTAAATTTTCCCCACGTTTAATTGCAAGCCAAAGTAAGCATAAGCAACGTATTTGGTTGCAATCTTCCATACAATAGACCTGATTCCAGCGATATCTGGCTAAAATTAACATGAAAAATCCCATTAATTTATGCCAAATCTAGCATTCCCTATATGTGCATTAGATAACGCAGAAAATTAAATGTTTCTTTTAAACTGTGTGCACAGTAAAGGTTGCAGCGGTTAACAATGTGAAACAATGTGAGACGTTCCAATATTTGCAGAGCGGTTTCCAATTTATCTTGACAACGACAGCTGGGTGGAGGCCTCAATACAAGTAATGGTAAAATAACCCATATACACCGTGTCCAATATATTCTCATACAAAATAAAACTAAAAATAAAACTTAGACGCCCTGTGGTCATTTACCTTCGTCAGCATTTATGATCATACGAAATAATCCAAGGGATTCAGATCTGATGAACTGGGAGGCCATTCATTCTTGTCCAAAAAGTCGGTCAAATTTTCTCGGCACCAGCCCTGAACGAGATTTACAGTATGCGATGGCGCTCCGTCCTGCTGAAACACATAGTGATCATCTCCAAACACCTTTTGTACACATGGCTTGACAACTTTCTCCAAAACTTCCGTTTTATAATATACGGCATTCACTTTAACGCCTTTTTCGATGAAAACCAGTGGTAATTTGCCACGCTTGCAAATTCCTCCCCAAACCATCACTGACGCAGCACTTTGGAACTGTGGAATATTCCTATCACTCTCTGGAACAGTTTTCGCAGAGAGAGGCCACAATCTGTCGTTCTGGACATTGTGGGATTGTTGCAAGACGAATAACTTTTCGTCGGAAAATATACATTCTTCCCCACCGAGCCGCGACAAAAGAAGACTTGCTCTTTCGAGTCGTTTCTGCTTGGAAGGTTCCGAAACTCCGCGTGAACCTTACGTTTCTTGAAAACTTGGAATCCGAGGTCATTTTGCAGTATATTGTGCATTGACGATCTAGAAACATTCAGATCTGCGGCCATTTTACGTACAGAGCGCTGTGATTTTCCTCTAATCCGTTCCCTGACCACTTTAACAACTCGTGCAGTCTGCACCGTACGAGTACGACCGGATCTCTTCCGGTCTTCCCACGAGCAGGTGTCACGGTACCTTTAAATGGTTCGGTACACAAAATCCCGCGTTACTCCGCGGATTTTCAAATTTCTGAAAATAGCGCCCGGGAGCTCACCCTTCAAAAACTTTTTTATCACCACAGCACGAAACTCCTTCATCGCTGGTAAAAGATAAACACCGAATGAAAACAATCGGACTTAACCTAAAAGCGTTTGTATAAACATAGTGCAAAACTACACCAACACATACGTGAAGCATGTTGAGTACTTGCACGACATCAATGCAAGGAAAAAGTGTATGAAAATATATTGGACACGGTGTAGGAGGTGATTTTAAGCTCAAGTGAATAGTCAAAATCAATGAAGGTTCATATGCAGTTGCTATGGACCCCCAAGATGGACGATGGATAAGTTTAATCACATCAGCGTCCCCTATTAGGCTTACTGATGAGCTGATCGGTCGAAACCAGTTGCCATAGGAGGAAATTTCAAGGCTTTGGCAGAATAATGGGGAAGTAGATGTACTAATGCATGAAGGTATAGTCAACTAGAAGCTCTGGAGAAACTGGGGGTAAGATTGGGCAATGAAAGTACCACCTTTTGCAGAGACGGTCGTGAATCCATGTTCGAAGTAACTTTCTGTAGTTCGTGGCTAATCTCAAACATGAACTCGAGAGTTTGTTAGGGGTACATTGATTGTGACCATTTGTGGATCCGGTACAGAATTGGCCATTGAAATACTGCAGCAAGCCGGAGGACTATAATCTATGATTGTAGGTCGAAGACGAAGGATTTTGACAAAGGTATCTTTGTTGAAGCTCTCAGTGTGAACGCGTTACTACAGGACAAAACTTCGATAGCGTGACATAAACATTAGTAAGAGGATGTGACACCGCCAATGCAAGGAGGCATCTAATAAACGGTGGCCAGCTTACTGTTGGAAAGAGGAACTTAACACCTTAGGTGCTTGCTGTCTCAGAGCTAGACGACGTGCTAAGAGAGCATTAACTGAAACTGATAGATATGAGCATAGAGTGATTTTCCGAGCAACAATAGCTACACTGAATTGGGGGATTAAACGGAGCATGTCTATTTGATATACCGAGCTTTGTCAAGATGTGGCCATGCATATCGAGTTTTAATGTCGATGGCCCGATGATTCTCGATTAAGGCTGCCCGGTTAATCTGAAGGCTGTTGTTCAAGGACTAGGCATTATGTAGAGGAAATTTGCAGGTTCAAATTTGCGATGATGAATTTATTGCAGTTGCAATGGTATAAAATGATAAAAAAAAGCTCCATGACCAGATTGGAATACTAATGTGGCTTTGAAAACAGCGATTTCGGCATTCTCAAATGTGAGCTGGAATGCTCTGCAGAAATTTCAGGACGATGTGCACTTCCAGCCAGATGGAAGATACACAAGATAGTTGTGCTACAGATACCAGTTTGTTTGTTGGACACAGTTGGAAAAACTCTTGGACAGGATATTTTCAGCAGGCTGACGAACTTCACAGAGAGCGCGAATGGTTTGGTGAAAAACCGGCTTGGATATCGCAAAGGGGGTCCACGGTAGATGCAATTCTATCAGTGATCGAGTGATCCGGGGAGTCATCGGAACGGAGGAGAAGTGCAGATCGATATTGCGCTGTAGTGATGATTGACTTAAAAACTGCATTGAATAGTGCAAATTGTACAACAGGATGTAAAATGGCGAGCTGACACAGAAACTGCACAAGGTTGTTGAGATGGTGGACTTTACTGATGACAGCGTCTTGATCAAATTTTAGTAGGTTGGGTAGGCTTGCCCAACACCCACGATGCAGAATTTAAGCGATGTTATCTTACAAGTTTCCATAGTTGGAAATAAGATAGTGTAATATAAATTATACGTGAATCAGCCTGAATCAGAAAATGAGTTTAACGAAAACAGGATGATTTTGATCACAAATCAGTATTTTTTGCTTTCTTAAGTCGGGCACTGAGATTAGGGCCAAATGCGCCACATTTTTATCAATTATTTTCCTCTAATTTCGTCCAAATCCAAAATTACATGATTTTTTCAACCTGGGTATTTTACATAAAAACAAATAACCCACTATTGCCTTAAATCGATTTAATAAAATCATTTGCTTTATCGAATAAATTTAATTACACCGCAGCCAATCTTTGCTGATTTTTGTTCAACATCATTATGACTTGTTGAATAAAGGATAACGAATGATGATTGCGGTTGTTAAAGGGATTACAATCAACCCAAAAGGTTATCTGTTCTATCAGCATCGTTTATTTGATATGCCCCCGACAATCCACTACCACACAGCAATGGAAACTTAATATTGAAAATAAAAAGGGGTCGATCATCACATATGTAATGAAAATTTGAACGAACCAAAACATTCATTTTTCACACCCACATGGTTTCATGTTTATAGAGAAAAGTTAGGTCTATTGCTGTAGGGGTTGCCAAAAATTTGCCGATTTATGCAAAAATGTGTTCGTATCGTCCATCAATCGAAGGGTGATAAATCTTTCATCATCAATTCAAATCAAAAGTGAGCAGCGTGTAATAGAACGGCCAGTGTTCGGATGAACGATAATCAAAGAATATAAATTGCTCAGCCTATAAGAGTTAGTTATTACCTGCAGTTGAAATTTTGCAGAATATATTACTCGCTCAATTTATCATGTACTGTTTTGGATTGCAGATTTGCAACATGCTAAAGTGAAATGAATTATACAGAACATCAAAGATACGGTACATAAAAATATGCTGTAAATCGTCAAGTTCCTTGGAAAAATTCTCCAACAGTTGAGTTTTCTTTGTTGAATTGTTAAGCGTCGCTTTTTCAGTAGGACGTCCTTTCATGGGGTGAAAATATGCTCGTAGTGCCCCGAGGGCATCCAAAAAAAGGGAATTCTGTTTGGGTAGGTGTGAAGAAGTTACCCTCTAGATGTGCCGCATTTACTGCTCATTCTCGAAAGGACAGAAAAAAAAATAGAGAATAAGTTGCCTCGGGCGACCGTTTGTAATGAAATAGCAATAATTTTTTAATTCAATCAAAGTGAAAAGAAATATGAGCCTGTTGCTCTTGCCGAATGGCAGGACCCCACTCAACAAAATGTGTGACATTCAACTGCTCGATTTAAAACGAAAGTTGTCCACTGGGAAATGACCCGAAGCGACGCGTGGTGGATAGGAATGACTAATTTGCCTTCGAAGGGTCGAGACAAGCAGGAATATAGTAGGGATTTTTTGTAGCTGTGTGATTTTGTTACAGTTCACATATTTTGGAAATGTGAACTGTAACAAAATCACACGACTACAAAAATCGCTTGCCAAATTGCCGTCAAAATCGATAGAATGTCATGAAATATCTTCTTAAAATAAATGTTTATATAACTGTGAACGTAAGTATTAACCATCCAACTGTTTGTTTGATGTTAATGGGTTTAAAGTAAACTTGAGCATAAAGGTTTGAGGGTTGGATTATTAAAGGAAAACATAGTATTGGATATTTTCAGTACATATGTTCGATACAAGAAACTATTATTCAGCATTATATCATATCGTAACAGGGTTTTATACTAAAGTAATTAACGAAACATAAAATCAATGAAGAGAATCGACCAATGTTAATTAGAAACTTGTTTTTTGGTTTATAAGAACCTACTGAGTGATCAAGATTCCTCTAGTTCGGGTTCATTAATAAAGAGTTCTAAGAATATGGATTAGAATGATTTGAACTTCGACTCCGTTTGTAAAATTTACATGTCAAAAATGTGAGAATAAAGTTGTTTTTCCTTTATGTACACTTTAAAAACTCTGTCAAAATGTGAAACCCTAGCCAACAAATTATATGGTCTACAAATACTGCGTCTGAAGACTACATTAAGAAATACCCTATAGTTTGAAGGGTGAGTCGATAATTATTGCGACATATTCCAACTTTCTTATTTTTTTTCATACTTGATCGAAATTAACCAAATTTTGCCTAGTTTCTCTTTAAAGTATATTTATTACATTCGTTAAGTTGTGCAGTAGACCAGCTATGGCAGATCATGCACGAATATGGATTTCCAGAAAAACTGATGCGGTTGGTTAAAGCAACGATGAATAAAATGATGTGTGTCGTCCGAGTCTCAGGGACACTCTCGAGTCCCTTCGAGTCTCAGAGAGGGTTACGGCAAGGTGATGGATTGTCGTGTTTGCTGTTTAACATTGCTTTGGAGTGTTTGATTCAAAGATCGGGGATAGAAACGAGTGGCAAGATCTTCAGGAAGTCTGTCCAACTTTTTGGCTTCACCGATGACGTTGATATCGTTGAGACTATGGCGGAAACGTACATCAGACTTAAGACTGAAGCTAGTAGGATTTGACTTGTGATTATGCGTTGAAATCAAAATACATGAAGGGAAGAGACTCACGGGAAGACAATGTTAGCCTCCCACCACTAGTTCAGATCGACGGTGATGAAATCGAGGTGGAAGACGAATTCATGTATTTGGGCTCATTGGTGACCATCGATAACGACACCAGCACAGAAATACATAGGCGCATGGACTCAGAAGGACGCTTTGTCTTGGAATGGAAGGTGTTGCGTACGATCTACGGTGGAATGCAGAAGGATGACGGAATGTGGAGGAGGCGAATGTACCACGAATTGCATCAGTTGCTTGGAGAACCACCCATCGTTGACACCGCTAAAATCGGTTCATTACGATGGTTTGGGTCGTAATAATGTCAGACGACATCCCAGTTAAAATGATTCTCTAAAACGAACCAACGGGCATAAGAAGAAGAGGCACGCAGTGAGAAAGGTGGATTAATCTTGTAACCGGTGGCTCCAAAATTGTTCTTGTGATTCCATCACAAGTAGATTATGCCAGTTGGAAGGCGACCAATACTCTACTACCCCATATATGCCCGTTTTCCGACACCTTCGTATCGTAACAAAGCACCTCTCACTCTCATCGCTCAAATGAGGCTTCAAAAGACACTCACCCAAGAGGGTTTTCCATAAATGGGGCAAGGGAATAGGCAAATGAGGGTACGAAAAAGACGTAAATAGCACAAAATTCGGCTTTGCTCGGGTCTTAGGATCTTTCGAAGTTTGGCTCTGCGTGTTTACAGGCATGAGATCAGAATTGTCTAGCCGCAAAACGGAGTAGCCATAGTGCGTGTCATGCTAAATTTCCCTAGGTTCACATAAAGTGCGATTGTTTCAGTAGTAAGGGTTTCTAATTCCGTAAAATTTATTTAATTCTAGCTTACACCGTGTTCAATATATTCTCATAAAAAATAAAACTCAATTTATTTCAAATCGATAATCCAGATTTTATTGATAACTTTACCCATTATATTGCAATATAATACTGATCAACTACAGCATATGTTTTGGAATAACACCACCTTTAACCTGCTTGACCAGCTCCAGACGTTTTTCGAAACCGTCATAGGCGGCACGCACGACTTCCATCGGCATTTCGTCCCAAATTCGTTTGATTACGATTTTGAATTGGTTCATACTAGACGCCCTGTGGTCATTTACCTTCGTCAGCATTTATGACCATACGAAATAATCCAAGGGATTCAGATCTGGTGAACTGGGAGGCCATTCATTCTTGTCCAAAAAGTCGGTCAAATTTTCTCGGCACCAGCCCTGAACGAGATTTACAGTATGCGATGGCGCTCCGTCCTGCTGAAACACATAGTGATCATCTCCAAACACCTTTTGTACACATGGCTTGACAACTTTCTCCAAAACTTCCGTTTTATAATATACGGCATTCACTTTAACGCCTTTTTCGATGAAAACCAGTGGTAATTTGCCTCGCTTGCAAATTCCTCCCCAAACCATCACTGACGCAGCACTTTGGAACTGTGGAATATTCCTATCACTCTCTGGAACAGTTTTCGCAGAGAGAGGCCACAATCTGTCGTTCTGGACATTGTGGGATTGTTGCAAGACGAATAACTTTTCGTCGGAAAAGATACATTCTTCCCAACCGTGCCGCGACAAAAGCAGTCTTGCTCTTTCGAGTCGTTTCTGCTTGGAAGGTTCCGAAACTCCAAGTGAACCTTACGTTTCTTGAAGCCTTGGAATCCGAGGTCATTTTGCAGTATATTGTGCATTGACGATCTCGAAACATTCAGATCTGCGGCCATTTTACGTACAGAGCGCTGTGATTTTCCTCTAATCCGTTCCCTGACCACTTTAACAACTCGAACAGTCTGCACAGTACGAGTACGACCGGATCTGTTCCGGTCATCCCACGAGCAGGTGTCACGGTACCTTCGGATGGTTCGGTACACAAAATCCCGCTTTACTCCGAGGATTTTCAAATTTCTGAAAATAGCGCCCGGGAGCTCACCTTTCAAAAAAATGTTTATCACCACAGCACGAAACTCCTTCATCGCTGGTAAAAGATAAACACTGAATGAAAACAATCGGACATAACCTAAAACCGTTTGTATAAACATAGTGCAAAACTACACCAACACATACGTGAAGCATGTTGAGTACTTGCACGACACCAATGCAAGGAAAAAGTGTATGAGAATATATTGGACACGGTGTAAGTGCGTTTACAAAGAAACTTAGGAGCTGTTAGTTGTGTAAGTAGTGTAAGTAAACTAGTTCAACCTAGTTAGTGGGGTTAGTAAATTAAACTAAACCTGATTAGTGATTCATGTATATTGTTCAACTGCCATTAGGTTAATGTGTAATTTTGTGTCACCTCACTGATCAACATACTACTGAAATTAAGGTTCTGTAAGAAAGAGGTAATTTTTGGCTTAATGGTGAACTGGCGGTTGGCTTGAACAGGTTTTGTGAATGGTTTTAATACCTGTGGCTAGGTCCACAGAGGGCTTTGTTCTTTTATTTTGTCAGCAGCTTTGTCGAGGAACAAAAGCTATTTTGTTCCGTCTTTTTGCAGTAACCACCAACAAACTGCGAGCAGACCAGAGGCAGCACCGAATCATCGGGAAGCAAGACGGTAACCCGCGCTGTTACGTCCCCCGGATCGAACCAAAACCGCCAAGCAAATGCCACGAAAACCCGTTCTCAATTCCAAAATAATGCAAAAGCAAGTAGCCAATGTGACGTCACGCTTAGATTAAGATGCACAACTTTCTCCTCTTATCTACCTATGTAAAAAGTTCTGTATTGTTAATATAATGTTATTGTTCATGATTTCTGTTGGTGTTAAAGTTATTTCATTGTGTTAGAAGTTCTCACTACTGTTCTTATTGATATCGTTTCCTCGAACTCAAAAGCAGTCTCCATGCCTCCTTCCCTTAGCAATCTGTACAGTAAGGTCTCATCTTGTGGCTTTTGAGCATTTAAATCATAAGATCAATTACTCTTGATTGCCTTTATCGCTGCCTGGATCATGGACGACCCTATCGTCGTGAGTGTTTAGAGACGATCAGTGAATGACAGATAGAAAAAAAATAGAGAGAACGAGTGTCTTAAACCCCGATTATTGTACTTTTCCTGACCATTTAGAATCCCATATCCACTGAGCATAACCTTGACGTAACAATCAAGTAGAAGGCATCCTACGGATCCTTAGCAGACGGCGAGGCTGGCGAGGTGCAGTCATGGACCGAATAGAGACAAATTTTGTATACAACAGAGGGAACCCCGGACTTGGCCTGATTGGTGATGTATGTCAGTTGTGTAGACTGCGCCAAAAATTACAGTTTCTTTCTCAAATAAAAAAGACTATACTGTGATTTTTTATTATTTTACTCTCAAACATAGTAAGTAACAATGTTTTCGTTCCATTTTCATTTGAATTTGCTTGATTTTTCGTAGAGTTGGCGAGTTCTCTAACTTTTCCCTTAACACTACTCATAAGCTTTTGCACAGTGCTTTCTCCTGCCATGTTCAACACTTTTGGCCAAATTTTCTTCAATTTTTAAACGCTATCCGCTAGTTTCATGTGTTTACTCAGCTTCGCCTTCGTCAAAGCCCAGAAAGTTTCGATAGGACGAATCTCTGGGCAGTTTGGTGGATTCATCTCCTTTGGAACAAATACGACATTGTTCCTTTTGTACCACTCTAGTGCATATTTAGAGTAATGGCAGGAAGCAATATCAGGCCAAAAGATTGTAGGATTTTTATGCTGTTTGATCAAGGGTAGCAACCTTTTTTGCAGACACTCCTTCACGTAGATATGACCATTTATTGTGTCTGTAGTAATGAATGGACTAGATAATTTTCCACATCCGCAAATGGCCTGCCACACCATAACCTTCTTGCCGAATTTTTCGGTGTAAATGGCTTTCGCTGATCCAGGAACATCCTTTCCCTTCGGCGAGGTATAAAACTGTGGTCCCGGTAGTGTTTTATGTTGGTTTCATCGTCCATGATAACACAGCCCGCATGGTCAGCAGTTTTTCGTAAAAAAAATGACAGCATCAGTTTAATTTAGATGTAAACAACAGGACGCAGTCATAAGTTGGTTGAATACTGCACGCATTATGAATTGACGGTTAATCATTAGTGTATTTATAATAACCGGAACAGTCTATATACATCTTTCGATCGTCCAAAGGTTCCAAAATCGGACGACAGTGGACCACAAGCCTGGAACTGGACGGAAACTGGGAACAACCGGGAACGAGAGAGTGGAATCCGAACATTTCGACGTGGGACTTGGCAGACAAACTTGATGTTTCACAAAGTTTCGTCTAGAGGGCCAAGAAACGGTCCGGTTTGAAAACGTTCAAGGTGCAAAACTTTTCAAATTTGGAAGAACGTCAGGTGCGGCGTCATTGATGATGAGTCCTACATCAAATCGGATTTTAAGCAGTTGCCGGGATTGGAATGATTCACGGTCAAGTTTGCTGTAAATGACTGTTTCAAAGAAACTGTTGGACTTTGCATCGAATAACGTGATTTGTCAGGCCAACTGCACTTGTGGCGTGAACCATTTGTGACGAATGTCACACAAGCGGTGTGATTTACAAAACTGAGTGCCTTCAAAAACGACTTTTGCCGATTTCGAGACAGCGCGATAAGAACCCGGTGTTTTGGCCCGATTTGGCTACATGCCACTACTCCAAAACTTGTACAGGAGTTGTATGCGGCTTCTCTGGATTCTCTGAATTTTATATCGAAAAACATGAATCCACCAAATTGTCCTGAACTCCGTACTCCAAACTTCGGAAGACCAAAGAAATGGCGAAGGACGAAAAGGAAATGACGAATAAGTGGAGAAAGAAACTAAGAACCGACGGCATCAATCGCAATAGTCCAGCATTTTACTCAAACTCATTCTAAAGTTAACCGACGTATGTAAACTGAATTAAATGCATATACTGAACTATTGTAAAAATTTGGTTTCATTTCGATAACTAAAGTGCTGCAACAATGATCGGGTGAGTCGATACGAAACTGGTTTTGCAGTGCTGGTTCCATTCATCCGGAAAATACGACCGTTCTAAGAATGCAGTACAATAGCTACCGCAATTCTCGGGTAAGCTAAAAACAATTCGTGGCATCAACAGATGTGTTTGGAAGTTTTATAAAATCGGACATAATTCCGACATCTCTAGAGGAAATCATAGAACCGTGAAGATAGTTTTTTTTTTCGTATGTTCCATTTTCCGGCAGGAAATGATGCTTTCAACGAAGAAATCGACTCATCATTATGGCTCTTGGAGGTTAATTCAATGCTTTTGAAATCTCAAATACGTATTGTGGATAGTTTTAAAACACAACAAAAATTTGTACGTTATATTGATGTAAAGTGTAGGTTTGTTATATCAAATGACGTTATACCGATGGCACGTTGTAACCAGGGTAAGTGATATCGAAGAAAACCGGGGCTACGTTGCGGATCTGAAATGGAAAGAAAAGTTTCGACCAAGCATTTTTGATTTATTTTCAAAAAATTTCCTGCCTCTGTGTTAAATGTCGTTTATGACTTACTAAACAGTTCGGGGCATTTTCTCCAAAGGCAGCTCCGACATTAAAAACGGTAATAAAGAGTGTATCGGAAAGTAGTTAGCAACATTGATTTTAGAATAAAAGAGTGAAAAAAAACATATTTTGACTTCAGTTTACGATTTATATATTGGAGAAAAATAACCTTCTGTTGTATTTCACTGTTTGTATGAATATAATCCTAAGTTTCTGTTAAAAAAAAAACTCGCACTTTGAACCTGACATTCTTCATTAAATTCAGCACAGTTGCTTTTGTGACTTTCCTGGTGGCTGCTGTCCAGTTTTTCTGCAACTCCTGCATGTTTTAACATACTGTACCCTCCTTCCGAAAGTGTCGTTTGACAATCACCTAATACCATTCAATTGGCCGAAGATCCGGGTAGTGGGTGGAAACCAAATCTGGTCAGAAAAGAGGAGGAGCCTTATGCTTTCTGTACAGTGGCAATAATCTGTTCTTTAAACTTTCTTCCTCGTACACCTTGGAGTTAATTAAACTCTTCGTGGAAAAAATCTACGACCACTAATCACAGGTACAAATCGCTTGCCAGAAATGCGCCTCTCATTCTAACTTTTCCATCGTCATCGTTGCGTCGGCGTCGTCAAGGTCCTGGTCCACCGATTTCGTATAATACTGCGGTCCCGGGCAGCGCTCGCGAATCTTCCTTGGCGTAGGTTTCGTCGTCGATCAGGAAGCATCCATCTTTGTTCTCCAGAATCCGGTTATATAGTTTTTGCACACTTGTTTTGGCCCGACCTTGCTGCTCGAGGGACTTTTTCGGTATCTTCGATCCGTTGCATCATCCCGATGCTAGTGTTGAATTGCTTGGCCAAATCACGTGTCAACGCACATGGGTTTATCCTTATGTAGTCAACCACTTTCAAGTGCCGGTCGGGCTGGCTGGGACCCGGCTTCCTACCGGATGGGGGAAAATCTTTCACAGAAAGAGTCCACCGAACTTTTCGATTACATTTTTGACACTGGTCTGGTTCACTTTGATCCGTTTTGCAATTTGGTTGTACGTGATACCCTTCTCAGAGCCCCAAATGTGCAGAATTTTCTTTTGCGTGTCCATATCAATTCGACTCATCTTTGAAACGATCCACTGTACCGAAACCAATCGATTATACAACTGTAATTGACATGTAAACAAACATGTCACCGCAAAATACACTAAAAAATGTTAGCCATTTTAGAGTAATTACTGTTTGAATGTTGCTAACTACTTTTTGATACACTCTTTATGTGTTCGAAAATTATTATGTGATATCGAATATCGTTAAGCTTGCTTCGTAGCAAAATTATTCAAATTAAATCAATGTTCTTAAAAGGTTTGTATGTGGATATGACATGCGATATTGTTTGCAATAAAAAATGTTAATGCAAAGTTTGTAAAGAAAGTGTGTCGTGCATAAATTACATCAAGGCAGGGAGAGATATTAAGTGTGACAATCGGTACAAAATTGTGAATTGCTTCATATAAAATGTGTTTCAAAGGGGAAGAGGGAGCCAGTTAGCGTTTACTAAGGAAAGCGGTCAATCAACAATTGCGCAAGAGTTTCAAGGGATCGTTCAAACGTGAAGTCCAGTATTTTTGAATATTTGTTTGTTAGCCGTTTGAATATTTCTGAAGCAGCGGTGATCGTAGTAGTGGATGAGTAGCGGAATATTGCAGCGATTGAGTGAAAATTTATCATCCATTTGGGATCACATTATTTGGAGCAGGATTTTCGTCATCACCTGTATTGTAATCCAATGGTCAATGAGTTCTTCACTGATTCAAGATAGAACGCAGGTTTTTCTTCAGCATGCAGCATTTTCACTTCATCGAAGTTTCGGCATGATGAAGTGACATTGTTATTCACAATCAACCTTTTGTATGCTGTTTTAAACTGCACAGTGGTTTGATTGTTGCTGTTGCCACCTTTTGCCCTTATAGCAGCAAAAAATGCAAAAACAGCAAAAATATAACGCTACAAACGAATCTTGCATCCAGAAACAAGCAGCTACTCGATCAGATTGATACAGTGACAGTTTATCAAAAGTAAAAAGAATTTGTTTTAATATTACGCAACGCAATTTTCGGCAATTTTAAACCCCCCCCCCCCCCCCCAAAAAAAAAAAACAAAACACACAAAAATTTTGAGCCCCCCGCCCCCCCCCCAAAAAAAAAAATTTTTTCTCCCCCCCCCCCCTAAAAAAAAAAAAAAAAAAAACATTATTTCGACAAAGATTTTTCATTTGGGCCTAACTGACAAACGTAAACAATGGCTTCTTCCTTGAATGAGTCGACCTTGGAAACTTGCCTCATTAATCTACTACAGCCATTTCGAAGAACAAGAGTCCTTCTATTCGATAGAATTGGAAGCTTACATGGGTAGATTTTGTATTACGAGAAATTTACGGAAGAAGTCATTGTTTACCTTTGTCAGTTAGGCCCTAATGAAAAATCTCTGTCGAAATATATTTTTTTTTTTTTTTTTTTTAATTTAATTTGATAAGTGTGAAAGTGCATTAAGAATACTTAGTTGAGAGCAAACAAAAAGCTATTTGTAAAAGTAATAAGCTTGAAATGCAACGAAAAGAGAAGTAGAACGTTTGAGTGCGCTGAATGTTTGTACAAAATCCAGCCTTACGAACTGTTGACCCGAAATCAACAATTTCCTTTATTGGAATCGATGCCTAGAAATATTTCCGATCGATTGGTGCAAATATTTTGAAAATCTTTGGAGAAATGACTGAGATATTAATGACCTGACCACTTTTCGTGACGATCTCAATTTGATTTTTTTTTTAAATTGTACCCCAGTATAGAAAACAAAAGCGTAGTCCTACATCTTAAAATGAGACACAAAAAATAGTTTTAAGTCGGATTTTCTTCAAACTTTCAGGAAATAATCTATGGCATTATGGTTAGGTAGATCGAGACCGCGAAGAAATGGAAGCACTGTACCGTGCTAACGACAAACGCAAATTCTACGAGAAGTTAAACAGCTCGCGCAAAGGCTACGTACCACAAGCTGATATTTGCAGAGACCTGGATGGCAACCTTCTCACAGGAGAGTGTGAGGTGATTGAAAGGTGGAAGCAGTACTTCGAGCACCTGAACGGTAATGTTACAGCGAACGAAAGTGGCACGGTAATAAATCTAGGAACAGCACAGAAGATGACAGGACCCCGACCCCAACCCTTCAGGAAGTTGAGGAGGAAATTGGTCTGTTGAAAAACAACAAAGCCGCTGGTGTTGACCAACTCCCAAGCGGGCTATTAAAATACGGTGGTGAAGCACTGGCCAGAGCGCTGCACTGGGTAATTACCAAGATTTGGGAGGAGGAATGTTTACCGGAGGATTGGATGGAAGGAATAGTGTGTCCCATCTATAAAAAGGGCGACAAGCTGGATTGCTGCAATTATCGTGCGATCACGCTACTGAGCGCCGCCAACAAGTTGCTCTCCCAAATGTTATGCCGCCGCCTGTCACCAATTGCAAAGGAGTTCGTGGGGCAATACCAAGCTGGATTCATGGGTGCCCGCGCTACTACGGACCAGATTTTAGCGATTCGGCAAGTACTGCAGAAATGTCGCGAATACAACGTGCCCACACATCATCTTTTCATCGACTTCAAATCAGCGTATGATACAATCGATCGAGACCAGCTATGGCAAATCATGCACGAATATGGATTTCCGGAAAAACTGAGGCGGTTGATCAAAGCAACGATGGATCGAGTGATGTGTGTCGTCCGAGTATCAGGGACGCTCTCGAGTCCCTTCGAATCTCGGAGAGGGTTACGGCAAGGTGATGGATTGTCGTGTTTGTTGTTTAACATTGCATTGGAGGGTGTGATTCGAAGAGCTGGGATAGACACGAGTGGCACGATCTTCAGGAAGTCTGTCCAACTATTTGGCTTCGCCGACGACGTTGATATCGTAGCACGTAACTTTGAGACGATGGCGGAAACGTACATCAGACTTAAGGCTGAAGCTGGTAGGATTGGGCTTGTGATTAATGCGTTAAAAACAAAATGCATGAAGGGAAGAGGCTCACGAGAAGACAATGTTAGCCTCCTAGCACGAGTTCAGATCCACGGTGATGAAATCGAGGTAGTAGACGAGTTTGTGTATCTGGGCTCATTGGTGACCACCGATAACGACACCAGCAGAGAAATACGAAGGCGCATTATGGCTAGCAATCGTGCCTACTTTGGACTCCGAAGGACGCTAAGATCGAACAAAGTTCGCCGAACTACAAAGTTGACCATCTACAAGACATTAATTAGACGGGTAGTTCTCTACGGCCACGAAACATGGACATTGCTAGTGGAGGACCAACGCACCCTTGGAGTCTTTGAACGGAAGGTGCTGCGTACGATCTACGGTGGAGTGCAGATGGAAGACGGAACGTGGAGGAGGCGAATGAACCACGAATTGCACCAGTTGCTGGGAGAACCTCCCATCGTACACATCGCAAAAATCGGTCGACTACGATGGGCTGGATATGTTGTAAGAATGTCGGACGACAGCCCTGTGAAAATGGTTCTCGAAAACGAACCGACAGGTACAAGAAGAAGAGGCGCGCAACGAGCAAGGTGGATCGATCAAGTAGAAGGCGACCTGCGGACCCTCCGCAGACAGCGAGGCTGGCGAGGAACAGCCATGGACCGATTACAATGAAAACAACTTCTGTGTACAGCAGAGGCCACACCGGCCTTAGTCTGATTGGTAAGGTAAGGTATTATGGTTAGGTTATGGTTCTATATCATTGGTTTATGGAATCTGCATAAATGTCCATGACCAAATGCCGCACTTTGCCCTTGACACCACTCATAAAGTTTTGGCAATAGTGGGGCCGACTTCTTTTGATACTTTTACCCACTGTTTCATCAAACAGCTGGCTCTCGAATAAATTAGGTGTTTTACAAAGTTTGGCCTACATGATGGCTTAAAACTTCTCATTCGGACGAATTTTCGACGTGTTTGGTGGGTTGAAGTATTTTGGTACAAAAATAACATGGATTTCAAATCTGGCCAAATAGTGTCTCGCCTCCGTGAGACCGCAGGAAGGGCACTCGTCTCGGTAGATTTTCCCATCCATGGTACCCGTCATTACGTATGGCTGGTTCATCTCTCCACACTAATGGCCTGCCAAACCAAGAACTTTTTGGCGAATTTGTCCACCTTCATCTTCCTTTCCTCCTCAGCAACCGTGATGTGGCAACGTGAAACTCCGGTAATTGCTTTTTGACCGGCTTGATGCAAGTCTCGTCGTCCATCACTACGCACCTCGGTTTTGTCAGCCACTCACGTTACAGCTTTATGGCGCGGGTTTTGGCTACCATGTTTTGTTTATCGTTCCAGTTAGGTGCCTTCCCGATCTTGTAGACATGAAAGCTGGGATGTTACATTGTTTTTTCGACAAACCAGATGGAAACCTCCGCCTTCTTCGCCAAATCGCGGATCGACAGGTTCGGTTAACGCATGGACAAATTCAACACTTCCTTGCCTTCACCGAATCAGCTGTCTTCAGTTTTCGGCCGTTGCCTAACCACTGGGTCTCCTTAAATGACTTCACCAGACGAGACATCGCCGAATGAGGGAATCCCAGGTGTTTTCCAATCCATCTGTGGGACACAGTCGGATTTTCCTCGACGGCGCACATAACTTTTTGGTGGGTCTGCTCTTGTTCCAATACCATCTCGATAATCACTTGACAGATTGTGATGAAACTTTTTCAACGTAATTATGGCTAGTTTCAGTGCAAATTCCATCAATTTTTACCCACATGCTAAAAAGTTACCAACTAATCCGTTGAAAACCGTTTTCTCACTATCATTGACTAAAGAACTCTTTCTTTTAGTAAGATTGAAATGTGATCGTTCCGTAATTTCTGAGAAATTATTCACACATTGATTTTATATATTCGACTTTAACTCTTCCATTGCAAGTAATGGAAGATCGACGATATTATGTTATTATGATTTAGTGTTTTTTGTTGTTATTTGTTCACATCTTAGTAGATAATATTAAAATTAAAATTTTATTTGAACTTTGAATGAAGGAACAAGCTATTCTTTTATTCAGGACATTTATGTTTATATTAGAAATAGTTAGGATATAATTGATCATTCAAATTCATCATTAGTTCAACCGATTAGTGCTCGATTTTAAAATCTATGTTCAAAAGCTGACTACACTCTCATTTCCGTACTCGAAAAGTGTTCCCCGTTATAGAAAACAAAGACGTTCTACACGTCAACAATTGTTATCGTACATTCAAACGCTGTCGTTCTGAAAAAGTATCCGATATTTGGCATGTGAAAAATAAAATGCGAGCACAGCACACTACACTTTCACCTCTCGTAAAGTCATCGACCCACCTACAAATCCGCACCGTAAATACTTGGGGAAGAAAGAACATGTGGTAATTTTGATCCTATTACAATCAACAGCTATAGAAAATCATATCATCACACAGCAAAGGAAAACTTTTCCTTTTTCAACTGCTTTTCTTTTATCGTCAGAGGGTGCATTTATTTAAGTCCAACCGAACTTTTTTCCGATATCGTATATTTTTCGAAACGAACGGAAATTCGGTTACCCACTTCACTCCGAGCTCAGATGAAATAGATCATAAATAATTCTTTTTATTTTTATTGATGGACAGAAATGCCCACACATGTGCCCGCCCTCGGTGATCATCATAAATTATAGGGATGCCTTGAAATCGGAGCTGTTGTCCTAACTTTTTGTAATTGAAAGAAGGTCATGGAACGATAATTCATAGTGATCATGTTGTTCGCTATTATTGTAACAGTTTAAACAGTTGATTTACTGTCAATACCGATTATGCTACTTAAATAGTTCCACATTTCGGAACCCAACTGTTAAATGGTTGTAATATCTTTAATAGCTGTTACTATGACAATCTTAAGAAAACAATAAATTGCTACGTTATTGGCAGTATCAGTATAATGTGATTGCACAAAGACAAAGTGTGCGCTCTTGAAATATTACTCAAACCAATAAGGCTGACCACTACTTCGGCAGTGGACCAATTCTTATCATTTAGACCGGAATTAATAAATATTCGATCTAGTGTCTTACTTTTCGGCAGGTGCACCAAAACATTTGGTGAATTGCTATCGCAAAATTGAAAATATTTGTAGTTTGTTTGCGGAAGTCAGCCGAATTCATCATAAGAGGACAAAGTTATAGCTTGTTTAACTGACGAAAATTCTGGTAAAATATTTCATGATGATGTGATGTGAT
This sequence comes from Aedes koreicus, assembly GCA_024533555.2. Lineage (NCBI taxonomy): Eukaryota > Metazoa > Arthropoda > Insecta > Diptera > Culicidae > Aedes > Aedes koreicus. Next base: position 36,810 of record JAHHFK020005756.1, on the reverse strand, counting down.
GTGATAAGAACCCACCATCAGTGCAAGGATTACCTATGTCCGCAGGACTGTTCTCAGCAAGTTGTCTCGATAGAATAACACACGTGATGGCTTGTGGTAGCAGGGCCAGTCGATGTTAATGAGGACCTTCGGAAGACTACGGCCAGAAGGCCGCGTGTATTCACATAACAAGGGACAGGCGACTCCACGAACCCTTGTCCAGTCAACAAATCCTTCGATTGCCTTAGGCCACCCCCCAATCCCAGTTATATAGCTGTTATAGGAACAGTGGAGATTTTTAGCATAAATTATGATATATAAAAAATTTCAAGATACAAAATGTAGCAAATTTTACGGCCTTATTGAAGCTTAGATTCAATTAACAAATTTTTTTAAGTTTTCATTTGTAATAGTGAATGTGCTGAGATATTGCAAATTTCTACTGTTCCTAATAAAATAGTTGTTCAAAATTGAAATAACTTACCATAAAAGCATACCAGTCTCTATGTGTTATTATATATTCAAAAAATAAAATTTCAAATGCCTCTTTTACTGCTTGTTATTCGTATTGAATTCATATGCTTTTATAGGCTGATAAAATATGAAATGGTTCAAAAACAGAAATACGTATATTGTACTCGTTACAAAGTCTTACTTGTCTCACACAAAAAATTAACATATAATAAAAAAACAAAAATGCTATTTACACAAATTTCAAACTTGAATGATGTACATGAAATTCTAAGTTACAATTTAAATTACTTGACCATGTAAAAAGCGACTACAGTAAATCAATACGAGAAAGTAATATGCGTATGTACAAAATATATCTGACATCCACTGGATTGTTACTGAAAAAATTAAAATTTGATAAGTATTAATATGCTACTAGTACAGAATAGATCATTCCAAATATCAGCGAAAAAATATCAATGTAAGTATTATTTTGTAAGACATGTTGTTGAAAATTTTCTTTACACTATTCTAGTGACATTTCAAAGATAGAAATTGGAGTGATCGATGGCTTATCTTATCATAATACTACTACACAAAATATTTAAATATAATCCTATTCTGCTTATGCGCACATGCCAGTCTTTCATGAATATTTTAGTTGAAATTCAGAAGTGCATTTTTAAAGTAAATGTTACGCTAAAATGCTGAAAAACAAATTGAGTCTTTGATGCTTGTCATGTCAGCCTCATGTCATGCAGGCTCTCGAGTTCTGCAATGCATCTTTCCAAAGCTCTCGGTTCTGCAATGCATCTTTTCAAAGCGTGCTGAAATTATTAATTAAATGAGAATGGAAATTAATATGATATTATTCCCTCACTTCGCTATTGTCAAAATGACAACATTGCCCAGGCTACGCCAACCAGCGTCTCCATGTTTCAGCTGGCAGTCTTTTGTGATCATATGACGCGTGGAGGCGTGAGGTAGGAACTTGTGAGGACCAGAGGTCGGTCGCACCCTCCTTTGAAGTTGTCAACTCACCATTTGAAGCCCAATTCTGGTAAAATATTTCATGCACTCAAACGTTTACTCCGGGGAACATTGGCGTGTATCATCGTTAGTGAACATTGCACAATATGTGGATTCATATATTTTAACGTATGAAACAAAGATTAAAAATCAGTGGAGTTGTGTAAAAGACAGCATAATTGCCGAAAACTTTGTTTGGCCATAGGAAGGTTTAACTTTTCATATACAGTTTGGCATTGCCCGGATAATGATACCTTCAGAGCACGGCTATTGGATACCCTAGTGGTCCGAGGTAGACAACCCTTTCGCGAGATAAGAGATGTTTTAGAAATGCGTGATCTTCCCTACATGCAAGCGATTTACGAATTCTTTTGTTTCTCTGACCTTAGAGTGTAATGTCATCATCCCTTTTACCACCACTCTAGTAAATTCTCTACCATTGTGTCCCAGTTATATTCCTGGTGCAGTTGAAAACCGGAATATAGCAGTCGCGCCAATCGATTTTACTCCCGTTCATAAGTCCAAACAATGGCGCATCTAGTGCGCTGTATGGCGCATCTAGTGCGCTGTATGGCGCATCTAATGCGCTGTATGGCGCATCTGATGCGCTATACAGCGCACTAGATGCGCCACTGTTTGAATTCATAGAACGGGAGTAAAATCGATTGGCGCGACTGCTATATTCCGGTTTTCAACTGCACCAGGAATACTATCCTTATGTTTCCGTGTTACTTGTACCTGCCCAGCAAGCCACACAGAAAAAAATAATGAATTTTCTCAGACTCGAAATTTTTCCCTCGTTTAATTTCAAGCCAAAGCAAGCGTTATCAACGTAATTGTTAGCTATCTGCCATACAGCATGCTACATTTTGTTTGCAATATTCCATACAACAGAAGGGATTGCAGCGATAACATATGTAACATAAGTCCTGGGAAAAATTCAAAACCATGGTACTTCAAACAATCAAACAATCGGATTTTAAAATGCTCTTCAGGGTATTTTATTCTATTAATAAATTGTTGAAAAATATATTTACAGTACGCTCAATGGACCATTATCTTCGATTTTACGCAGTGTACGGCGAACATGTTGAATCAGGTTCTGGACGGTGTCTATGTCTATTTCTTTCATCTTCCGCTTGATTCGATTAACCAATTGTTGCTCATTGTTAGCTTCCCAGCCATTGTCGTACACCATACGTTTGAGAACACTCCAAAAATTTTCCTGAGGCACGTTAGGTGGATTGTCCTTTTTTTGTACAAATGGCATGTTTTGCTCAGTTAGCCAATCTAATGTTTTTTTCGCGTAATGACAGCTTGCAAGTTCCGGCCAAAACATGATTTCGTCGTCAGCGTGATATTTGTTGATGAATTGCTTCAATTTCGGCAAGCATTGGCTGATATACACGTCAGAATTGACAGCTTTGGCCTTCGATGACATGGCTGCCCACAATAACACTTTTGGCTCATATTTCGATTTGCTGGCATATTTAACATCGTCTGGTGTTGTTATAATGTTAGCAGTATAGAAACCATCGTTGCCACTCAATTCATGGTGCGAAAACGTGAAGTAAGATTCATCATCCAAAATTATGCACTTTCCATTTGCAAAATGCTCGCGACGAAGTGCACGGCAGCATTTTGGTATTTTTTCGAGTTGTTGCTGTGTATATTTTGGTGCACGCTGACGTTTCCGATAGATTACGTTATGTTTTCTCAAAATCCGATGGACTCTCATGTTTGAAACCTGAAATTTTCGTGCTAATTTGCGAGTTGATTGGCCAACCTTGTTTTCAGCGCTTGACAGCAGTTTTTTCGTTGTTCTGGCACTCAATTTTGTTGGGCGACCACTTTTCTTTTTATTTTCCGGTTCTTTACCATCACGACAATCTTTCAAAACACGGTATATTGTTGATTTTGATATTGGCTCGTCTTTGAACACGCTCAAAATTTCACTTGTACTAAGCCGTCCAAAAAGGTTGGCGACTTGTGCTCGTAAATCCAGCTTGTACGACATTTTTAATGGAAACTACTGCGCAATTTGAGTTTGACAGTTCAGTAGGAACACAGATGAACGTGACAAGTATATTGGTTGACATCTGTGTGTTTGTTAATGCTGTCAAATAAACGCCTGAAAGTATTCCCAGGACTTATGGTACACATGTTATCTGGCTAAAATTTACATGAAAGATCCCGTTAGTTTATGCCCAATCTAGCATTCCCTATATGTGCATTAGATAACGTAGAAAATAAGGTGTTTCTTTCTATCTGCGATGCAGGCTCAACAATGCTGTATGCTTTCAAACTTGTGTCTTTGTGTCTGAAATGGAAAATCATTATATATGGCGACCTCAATGCAAAACAAACAAGCCTGTTGAACCACTCGGCGGAACACTAAAGGCTAAAACACACAGTTGGAATAAAACATTTAATTTTCTGCGTTATTTAATGCGCTTAAAGGGAATGCTAGATTTGGCTTAAATTAACGGAACCTTTCATGTAAATTTGAGCCAGATATAGCGGGAATCAGGTATATTGTATGAAAGATTGCAAACAATGACGTTGTTTACGCTTGCTCTGGCTTGCAATTAAACGAGGAAAAAATTTACGCGTCTGTTAATATTCATTATTTTGTTCTGTGTTTACATAGTCCAGCGGATAGTGGGAACCAGAAACAGATGAACTGCCCTAGACTTGTTAAAGTGTGAATTAGATAAAAATGGCACACCGAAAATCTGTTGAAACCCTGTTCCATGTATGCAACAAACGGAGTGTGTACAAACAAACGCTAGAAACTATCACAAGCTATTAGTAGTACACAGAAAAAATAATTAATTTTAACAGGCATGTAAAATTTCCCCTCGTTTCCAAGATAATTCCAATCAAATTAATGTAAATTCCAAGCTAAAGGAGGCGTAAACAACGAAATTGTTTGCAATCTTTCATGCGCCATACAACAATGTTTGTAATCTTCCATACAACAGGCTAGATTCAGACGTTATTTGGCCTAAATTTACATGAAACATCCCATTATTTTCTGCCAAATCTAGCATTCCCTTTATGTGTACTAGATAACGCAGAAAATTCAATGTTTTTTTTATCTGTGTACATGAGCACAATCAAACACGTTCCTTTTGCCTGTCAGGGTGGCGGATTCGGTCGTGCCTTGACCTATTCCGCTCTGGGGATGTAAGGCAAAAGGGAAAGTCCTTGGTTCGAGTACCGCTTTATCCAAGCCCTTCTCTCAATTTTCAATACATCTATTCAATTTTCAACATGCCGTACACTGACGGAACTATCAACACTTTCTCTTCATATCTTTCATTATAGCAAACATTACTGTCCACTCTTGGTGCCTCATGGTGATAAGCGAACATCTCCGTTTTTGTTTGTTTGTTTCAAACAGCATTTCAGTTTAAATTATTCTAAAATTTGTTTTAAACAAACCATAAGTGTTGGTTGAATCAACCTACAAATCTGTTTGTTTTCGTAGCTGTCATTATGAAACAACCAACATAATGGTAAATTGAAACGAATGGCAGTTGAACATAACTGCTTAGTTCCCGAAACAATTACTGAAAATTTTAATTTGTTTTAACCACCGCAGGTAGTCAAATTAAACTAATATGATGTTTGTGCCCAATTTAACGCGAAATTCCTGTTAAATGAAACTAGAATAAGGTTTTAGAACGTCACACATTCTGAAGTATAGTGCGCCATTTAAAAGTAAAGTAGGATGCCATTTTATTCACGTTTTGCTAGCTTTCAGATATTTTTCAAGTGCTGAAAATTTCGGAGTGTTTGTTTAATTGCGGTTTTTAAATTATTCGATCTTCTGCTAGTAGTCTAAGTCTCGAGTGTGTTTATGCTACTATATATTCTCTGTAAGAAGGGTAAAAATATCCACCATACAACATTTAGGAAAAATTACAACATATCGTCAGTATTATATTCATCAAGTACGAATATGAGCTCCACAGCTTTGAAAATAACAGTCTATGTAAATACGTTCAATTGATAATTTGTTCTAGGATTCATTCGATTTGACAGAACCATTGAGCCAAGATTATCGGGGTACATTGACTTTACTCTGGAGCTGTCAAGTTGTTACCGGGTTGGAAAAATCCCTGAAAATTTGAGTTATTCTTATTCATAGTGTACATTGTGTACAAATTATTGAAATTCGCAAAGAAGTTTCTGATCTGGCAGACAATTTGCGGATGTGGTGAATTACGCACTCCTTTTAACACTTCCGGAACAATCAACGATGTGATTTAAAGGTTGTACGGAATCAAATTGCACCACTTTTAAATGGCTTTAACTTTTTACCCGTTGGGTATTTTCTATTGAAATTTTAAGTGGAATCAGTTCAATGTGTATTTGTTTACGCTGTGTAAGTTTCAGATGTGCAATCGTTGCGAAGATGGAGTCGGAAGAACAACAGCGGCGCAAAGATATTTGGGCACGTACTTCGAAAAGCCGGATCTTTCTCATCGTGCCATCAGCAGGAAACTGGGAATGGTACATTCTACGGTGTCTCGTGTTTCAAATCGGTACCACGAACGTTTGACCATCGATCGGAAAGAAAAAAGTGGTAAAAATGGATCTCCGTATAGTGTTAGGTCACAAGCGGGTAGTTCAAGCTTTCAAGAGGAATCCCAACAGTTCAGTTCGAGATTTGGCGAAGAAACTGAATCTAACCAAAATTTTCGTGCAAGATGCGAAAAAACGTGAAGTACTACACACGTACAAACTCCAAAAGGCGCCTACTCACGATGGACGGCAGAATACGGTAGGTAAAACACGTGCACGGAAGCTCTACACCCAGATGTTGACGAAACCACATTGCCTTGTTATGGATGATGTAAAAGCAGACTTCCGGCAGCTTCCGAGGCTCCAGTTTTTCACTGCTCATCGTTAATTCAATGTTCCTGAGCACGTTAGAAAGCAGAAGATATTCATTACACTTAAAATTAGCAAAACAATATCTAGAAAGCTTTTCAATGTTTCTCACAAAAGTAACGGTAGCCGAACGTTGCGAATCTGAGAAAAAAAGAAAATTACTTTACAAGAAATTCAAAAAACTTCAAAATGTAAGAAATTAAATGTGGTTCAAAATTTACCAGGTCTAGTTTTAAACCGTTCTCCTGAACCATTTCAGCAGAACAGCAAAATTTACTAAACAAAGGACTGAATTACGCAATAAATTCATCCCCTGACAAAACTCAAATAATCAACGACTTAGAATCAGCAATTGATATTTGAGGGTGTGTTGGTATGAGTTACGTTTTGAGGGGCAAATCATCAAGCTTGGGACTGGTGTTCTAGTACTTCCTTAGCCAAAAAATATATTCATTTTCTTCATGACTATCCAGCCGCTGGTTATAGCGCCATTACTCGCTTTCTGAAAAGAGAAGAAGAGCGCGCCGACAAAACTCATACACCAATCCCCCCTCCCTCAAACACGCACACATATTTATACCCACAAAAACAAGCATACACCGAACGAATGGATTCAACTTTATAGTGGCAAAAACAATTATCCATTCAGACGCGTCTTCGAAGCAATTCCTAGCAAGCATCCAGAAGTAGAAGAAGAAGTTTTGCATTTGCAGTGTCACTTCTCGGTGGAATTGCAAGCATCTCTCACTAGTAATGTTGAGGAAGGTAAACTATCGTTCGTCTCGTTTCTAGTTCTTGGAACGGGAACTGTACGTAGTTATACCAATGCAAAAGAGGAATCAATTCAACTAAAAAAACCCATATCAAATTTCTGACCCTCTCAAAAGCATTGTTTTGGCAATGCTTCCAACAGTGAAGACTTTTTGAAGCAATTGACAATTAAGTGGCCCCTCCTTCAGCATCATCTCCTTCGATGATAATTTCCAAAAGGTCGGGGATTTGATCACTGTTCTACAGTGGAATTGTCGAAGTTTGGTTCCTAAATTGGAATCATTCAAATTTTTAACTCACAATACCGGTTGTATCTTTCGCTCTTTGTAAACATGGCTCTCTTCCGAAATCGATCTTCCGTTTCATGATTTCAATATTATTCGTCTTGATCGTGAGGATTCACGTGGAGGAGGAGTACTTCTGGGGATCAAAAAGTGCTACTCCTTCTATAGAGTGAATTTTCCTCCTATTCCAGGTATTGAAGTTGTCGCATGTCAGGCTGTTATTAAAAATAAAAGCCTTTGCATTCTTCCGTTTATATTCCTCCTAGAGCCTCATAAACCGAAAACAACTTTCAGATATTTGTTCGGTTCTTCCTGCTCCGCGGTTGATCATGGGAGATTTTAACTCTCACGGTACAGGCTGGGGAGAACTGTACGACGACAACCGGTCTTCCTTATTATATGACCTCTGTGACAACTTCAATATGACAGTTCTTAACAATGGAGAAGTAACACGTTTGGCTGGAACATCCTCAGTTGGCAGTAGATTAGACCTCACACTTTGTTCGAATTCATTATCGTTGGATTGCACATGGAATGTGATTCAAGATCCCCACGGTAGTGATCACTTGCCCATAAAAATTTCGGTTGCCACCGGGTTCAATCCGTCGAAATCTGTAAACGTCACGTATGATCTTACCCGTCACATCGATTGGACAAAGTTCAGGACAGCAGTAGATGAAGCCGTAACGACGGTAGAAAGGCTTTCACCGCTAGAAGAATATAACTTCCTCTCCAACCTGATCTTAGACAGCGCGCTTCAAGCTCAAACTCGACCAGTTCCAGGGACGTCATTTCGCAGGAAACCTCCTTCTCCATGGTGGGATCAGCAATGCACCGAGGTTTACCGTAAAAAGTCCGACGCGTTTAAAGTTTTCCGTAGACGTGGAACACCTGAGCACTTCGAAGTATACACGGCTCTTGAACGTGAACTTAAGAGCCTCATCAAGGCCAAGAAACGCGGATACTGGCGAAGATTCGTGGACGGGCTATCGCGTGAGACGTCGATGAGTACTCTTTGGAACACGGCGCGAAGATTGCGTAACCGAACTACGAACAACGAGAGCGAAGAGTACTCGGATCAATGGATCCTCAAGTTCGCGCGAAAAGTTTGTCCAGATTCTGTGCCGGCACGGATCATTCCTCGCGAAACCGAGAATCCGATAGATGAGATCAGCCAACCTTTTTCAATGGTAGAACTCTCTCTCGCGCTCCTTTCGTGTGGCAATACGGCTCCAGGAGCTGATAGAATCAAGTTCAACTTGCTTAAGAACCTTCCAGACGTCGCGAAGAGGCGCATGTTGAACTTGTTTAATCAGTTTTTGGAGCTCAACATTGTACCGGAAGATTGGAGGCGGGTGAGAGTTATCGCCATTCAAAAACCTGGCAAACCCGCGTCCGACCACAACTCCTATCGACCCATCGCGATGTTATCTTGTATTCGAAAGTTGTTGGAGAAAATGATCCTCTTCCGTCTGGACAAATGGGTTGAGACGAACAACCTGCTTTCAGATACTCAATATGGTTTCCGTAGGGGTAAGGGAACGAACGACTGTCTCGCGTTACTTTCCACGGATATTCAGTTAGCTTTTGCTAAAAAAGAGCAAATGGCTTCTGTATTCTTGGATATCAAGGGGGCTTTTGATTCAGTATCTGTTGAAGTTCTTTCAGATAAACTCCACGCTTGTGGCTTTTCACCATTAATGAATAATTTTTTGTACAATTTGCTGTCAGAGAAACATATGAGCTTCTCTCATGGAACCTCTACAGCTTCACGATTTAGCTACATGGGTCTCCCCCAGGGATCATGTTTAAGCCCCCTTTTGTATAATTTTTATGTCAAAGACATTGACGGTTGTCTAAGTGACAACTGTACGTTGAGACAACTTGCAGATGACGGCGTAGTGTCTGTCACGGGACCCAATGGGGTCGATCTGCAAGGACCCTTACAGGATACCTTAGACAATTTGTCTACTTGGGCTTTAGAGCTAGGTATCGAATTCTCTACGGAGAAAACTGAGTTGGTAGTTTTTTCTAGGAAGCATAACCCAGCACAACCGAAGCTTCAAATTTGGGGTAAGCCGATAACTCATTCTATGTCATTTAAATATCTTGGGGTCTGGTTCGATTCTAAGTGCACCTGGAGATCCCATATTGAGTATCTGAAGCGAAAGTGCCAGCAGAGGGTCAATTTTCTCTGCACAATTACCGGGACCTGGTGGGGAGCGCATCCGCAAGATCTTCTAACGTTGTACCGGACAACGATTTTGTCGGTTATGGAATACGGTAGTTTTTGTTTTCAGTCAGCGGCTCGGTCGCACTTCATTAAACTGGAACGTATTCAGTATCGGTGTCTTCGTATCGCGTTAGGTTGCATGCACTCGACTCACACCATGAGTCTTGAAGTGCTGGCTGGCATGTTGCCACTCTCGGATCGGTTTTCAGAATTATCTCTCCGGCTCCTCACCAGGTGTGAAGTTATGAACCCCCAGGTGATCGAAAATTTTGAGAAGCTCCTTGAGTTGAATACTCAAACCCGCTTCATGACCTTGTACCATTTGTACATAACACAGGATGTCAGCCCTTCGCCGAACATTTCCAATCGTGTTTGCTTCTCCGATTTCGACAATTCGGTTCATTTTGATTTATCCATGAAGCAAGAGCTTCATGGAATCCCAGAGCATCATCGTCCTATGATTGCTCCGGTAATATTTGCTGCAAAGTTTGGCCAAGTTAATTCCACTAAATCGTTCTTCACTGACGGATCTTTGATAGAGGAGTCAGCAGGCTTTGGTATATTTAATGAAATTTATAGCGCCAATCGTAAACTTCAAGCTCCTTGTTCCGTATATGTCGCCGAATTAGCGGCAATACACTTTACGCTAGAAATCATTGCCTCATTAACACCGGATCAGTACTTCATTTTCACGGATAGTCTCAGTTCTATAGAGGCTATTCGCTCATTGAGGCCGGTAAAGCACTCCTCGTATTTTCTCATGAAAATACAGGAGCTTCTAAGTGCTTTATCTTCGCGTTATTTTATCATCACCTTTGTATGGGTCCCATCTCATTGTTCAATTCCGGGCAATGAGAAAGCGGACTCGCTTGCAAAGGTGGGCGCTATGGAAGGCGATATTTGTGATCGACAAATCGCCTTCAACGAATTTTTTCCTATTTTTCGTCAACAGTCACTTGTCAGCTGGCAGTATAAATGGAGTAAAGGAGATTTGGGGCGATGGCAACATTCTATCATCCCAAAGGTGTCGAAGAAATCCTGGTTTAAGGGGATGGATGTGGGTCGAGACTTCATTCGTGTCATGTCTCGCCTCATGTCCAATCATTATTCTTTGAACGCTCATTTATACCGGGTTGGGCTGAGCGACAGCAATCTCTGCGAGTGTGGACGAGGCTATCAGGACGCAGATCACGTTATTTGGTCTTGTGCTGAACATCGTGGAGTCAGATCGGAGCTTTATGATTCCCTTCGGGCTCGAGGTAGACAACCCAATGTGCCAATTCGAGATATTTTGGCTGTACGTGATTTGGAGTACATGAAACTCATTTATGTGTTTTTGACTAACATTAGCCTTAGATTGTAGTTAGTTTAACCTGTATGTTTACTATAAGTTTTTTTTTATCTGTGTATGTGTGTTTTTTTTTTCTTTTTCAAAAAATGTTCAATTCAAAAGTAAACCATAAATTGTATAGTTATAAGTTTTTAGATAATTTAGAATTTAAATTTAATGTGTTATGTAAACCATACTTTAAATTCCCACCCTCCTTCCCATCCGTAATTTGTAATTCCTATTAACCTCGAGACGGCCGCGAGTAATCGGCTCTATCCTCCTAACTTTAGTTTTAAGATAAATGATGTATATAAATATGAAAATTTGGCTCTGTAAAGTTGATTCGATTGAGCCTGTACAAATAAACGATTATTAAAAAAAAAAAATGTGATTATTATAAATCAAATATTATTTAAACTTATATAACACAGCAGTGATTACTTTAAAAAAATTGATTTGTTTGATTTGAATGAAATTTTGAATTGATTTGAATCTTTCTTATGAATTGAAACAAAAAGAAACCTTGTATTGAATACCAACAAAATATTTTGTTGATTCAAAACAGAGTGATTTCCTTGCGTGTAGAAGGAATGTGTGTGTGAATTTTACATTTTTTTTTTGATTGAACCTTTCTGCAGCATTTTTTTTAGTATGTTTGCCTGCAGTATGCTTACTTATCGAGTAATTCATGTAAAGGGCCTTAAAGCCATTTGTAAACAATGACTTTAAATGTCGATTTCTCTTGAATCTTGAAAGCAGCATCTGGTAGAAAAAAGTTGGTTCTACCATATGGGGTAGCTAGATATAGTGGAATTTTCATGATTCGTGAGAGATCAACGTTTAAAGTCATTGTTTACAAATAGCTTTTAGGCCCTAATCATGACTTACTCGAGACATATATTTGGAAGTTAGAAGGTGACAGCGCAATCACAACTCCAACAGCTCATGTCAAACACGCAAGCATTCCGAAATTATTGTCGCATACGGTAATCCCCGCTCCAATACCTTCTCTATGTTGGTATCATCAGGAATGTACTAGAATTTTCAATCAAATGAAATATATATAATGGACAATTTTGATTGTTTGATCAAGAAAATAATATATCAATGGTAATCTTATCATTACTACAAATCTTTTTGAATATAATTCATATATACATGCTATCAGGGTAAAATTCCACTCATGGATAAATCATTTGATTTCAGCTTGTCCAATCCGATGAATTCATGGTCCAATCTGTTCTTGACTCATGTTCCATATACTGCAAACAGATTCAATTTGAGAAATTGGCAATAGAGTGTCGGAAGAGATGATGTTCTAGCGTAGCTCATCCTAGTGCAACCAAAAACAACTTGTCAATGACAAGGTGTTATAATCGATATTGCAATTTGGATAAAAAAAATCAACACCGCACTTCACTCACAACTTACTTATCACCGATACTAATAAAATAATAATATACTTAAATCGTACTTAAAGCTAACATAATAATTTATTCATTTTCTATTATTTGACAAGACTGAAGGGGGCGACCCCGGCGTAGTGGTTAACATCGATACCTCTCACGCCAAAGTCACGAGTTCGAATCTCACCCCCGGACAAGTTACGAAAATACCCAAAAGAGGCATTTTTGTGACTACGACGGGAGATGAACCAGCCCGAGGCTGAAAATCTCGATAATCCAGACAAAAAAAAAACAAGACTGAAGAAAAAAATTTTGCACTGGACAAACGCACAGCCTACTCCTGTTCAGCAAATTTTTGTTCCGATGAAATGTTCACAAAACATCAATTAAATGTAGCCAACTCTATCGCTCAAGAACAAGCTATGACACTTATGACCTTCTCAAAACTTACTCGAGAAACAATTTTTTTTCCATCCGTGAAAAATGGTCAGTCTCCGACACCGAAAGCCTATGCAATGTTTTATCCCAATCGGAGATAATCATTTAAAAATTTCTGGAAAAATCGGTCATTTGGTATGGAATCCGTCAGCTCTCTTTCCTAGTCCTTTACACTCAGCCAAATAATCTTAAGAAATTCATAAGGTTCATCTTATGAACGATGCTTTAAATTTCATAAGGTTGACTTATGAATGGATTTTGTTTTACACGACGTTGTTCTTGTTCGCCTTTAAGCTTTCCTATTTACAAGTGTTGATATATACTAGTGCTCAAGTCACTCGATCCATAACCTCAACGTTCAAGGTTCGAATCCAGGTTGCTCCATATTTTGATTTATCATTATATTTTGATCATTATATTTCATAAGGCAAATTTATGAAATTCATACTGCTTTCTCATTTCAAAGAATCATAATGCAATCCTATGGATATCGAAAGTTTATTTCGCTGAGTGTAACACTGATACTGGCACTTACCTATATCTGGTGAGCCAGCTGCTTGCAATACACAAGTGTGAATTTTAGTTGTTCCTGTAGCCTGTATCTATATTTTGTCAGACGCTGATGCATATTTACGTCATCATCATGGTGGTGCCCATTTCCACCAGCACTTGTGAGCCAGCTATTAAATCAACAGACATTATAGTCCTTCGTCTCCGATTATGTTCCTTAAATTACCCACCAGCATTTTGATTTAGGGAAACCCAGCACTGATAAATTAAGGCTTGATGCGTCTAGCGGCTTGCGTTTCATTAAAAAAATATATTCATAGAACAAGAATATGATGAAGAAGCTATTGTATAACTGTTCTTATAAGCACTTCGAATGCACAATACTACAAAGTGCCATGGTTTTCTGGCATCAACTATCATGTCAAACATCATATAACCTGGTACATCACTCTGAAGAACGCAACAGAGACACCTTGTGAAATCCCAACAATGAAAAAAATCTACAGAAAAGCTTACACGAAATGAATAATTTATTTCTGGCACAGACTTCGACATGAGGCTGATTCGTCTCGTGTTTGCCTCACGCAAGAAATCGGGCACCACTCGGTCCATATCTGGTGATGTTGGCTGGCGACAAAAGTCTTTCGTTGCAGTACGAAAGTTAACTACGGCCACTGTACAAACTGATTATGTTGATGATGATCAATCTATTATTAATTGTAGCATTTTCCCTACAAAGGGCGGCGGCAGCAAAGAGGTCCATTCTGTTGTAACTGTGGAATGCTGTGATGATACAAGGTGTAAATGACATTCTGAACAAGCAACTGGAATAAAACAGAGAAACGCACGGTAAGTAACGAATACAGAAAAGTGCTCGTAACAGCGACACGTGCCCCAGTCGTAAGTCATAAAAGAATTTTCTGGTTAACTGGGTCTGTTGAAAAGATTCTATTTCGTTCTTTTACGTGGGCTCCTGACGTTCAGATGCCTTTAGAGTTGATTAGAATGAGTCTTACATACATTGCTAACATTCCTGGATAGAAACGAAAATTTCATTGAAAATTGGCAACTAAATAAAGAAAACTTGTTTTGTTCCATGTACTTCAACTGATTGGAGTTGTAAATTAACCTACTCGTGCAAATGATATCTAATCAATCAATCCTAGTAATTTATTTCAAAGGATGCCATGCGCCTTATTACACCAGCATACATGTTAATGAAAATAAAAAGCTTCATAAAGGCATGGATTGTTGAATTATTCATGATGACAATAATAGATCATGTTGACTTTATTGTTAATTTTCTACTAGCATAGCCCAGTTAAGATTTATATATTGTTTGGTCAAAGTCACTCCTTTTTTATAATGATTATAAATAAGCTTAAAAATCTAAAGCTTATGCCCAGATGTCATCATTTGATTGTTGATGGCATCTGGGCATTTTATATGACTTTTTAGTGACAGCATATAAGGAATAGCCTATTATAACATTTTAATCAATCTTATTGTAAGCGTATCAATCAAGTTTCTTCATCACTACCAAAAAGCTACAGAGAAACTATTGTTATTAAAATAAATATTATATGCTTAATGAAGGATATCCTCTCATATCACTGAAGAAAGATATGAAGAGGCAGTCTGAAAAGTGAATGGAAGTTTTTGAAACTGAGCAAAGTGCTTGATTGATCTTGCTTGTATACTTCCAGTCCATTGCAGTGGTCTAAGACAGTCCTAGAGATAATTATAAAACTCCCAAAGCCCACGATGATGGAAGCATTTACGAAGGGAAGGTTATATATTTACAACTGTTTATTCGTTATTGCTTTGTTCTGTCATCGTCACCAACTTAATAACTCCAAAAGAGAAACGAGTAAGGCAATGCACTTTCACTTTATTCTAAAAACACTTCTTCAAAAAATACTTTTATGAGCGTATTACAGTATGTCCCATACAAAAAAAGCGAAAATTCATACCTCAGTTTGAAATAAGTTTTTTTTTGCATACAAAATGATAAAAAAAAAACATAATTTTATTTAGGGAATCGTTTATTAAGCCTTTCATGATTACATTACTCAATATGTCCACCATTTTTCTCGATCACCTTCTCCAAACGGGGACGGAATCGAGAGCATACCTTCTCAGTGTATGAGTCAGTTATCGAGTTCCATGCCTTGGTAATGGAAGCTTTCAGGGCGCCAACACTGGGGTGAGAACGTTCACAGGCCTTAGCTTGAACATATGCCCATATTGAGTAATCCAAAGGATTCAAGTCCGGGCTCCTAGGAGGCCAAATGTCCTTTGGCCAAAATTCCATGTTTTCCTTCAGCCACGCTTGAGTCCTTTTTGAGGTATGACACGGTGCTCCGTACTGTTGGAAAATGACGTGTTGGTGTGCTCCAAAGTTGGCTTTCATCCATGGCAGAACGTGGTCCTTCAAAATGTTCATGCAAACCTCAGTATTAACATTCAATCCAGCATTGATAAATACTGGAGGCATTTTCAAGCCATTGGACGCAACTGCCCCGAAAACCATGACTCCGGCCGGATGTTTGGTTGTAAACTTGAATTTCACGTTCTCTGGAACATCTTCTATCTTCGTCGGCGAAATTAACCTGTCTGTACGTGTGTTAGATACGGGATCGATGGTGAACATTTTCTCATCGGAGAATACGATGATGGTATGCTTCTTTTTTAATGCTGACACCAAGCGTTTCGAGCGCTCCAGCCGTAGTTCTTTGATTCGGTCCGTTATAAGTTGGCGCTTTACTCTTGCCCTGGACGAACATGTCAAGTCATCTTTGACCAACCGTTGCATGGTAGTTTTTGAAATATCGACTTCCTTAGCCAATTTCTGGATCGATCTGATAGGATTTCGCCTCACTTTGTCTCTCACTGATCTGATGACCTTCGGTGTGCGAGCGGACCGTGGACGGCCACTTCCCGGCTTACGTGGACGTGGTCCATCAAGGAGTGAACGTTGGATGCGATTAACGGTAGCCAGGTGGCATCCCACAATCGTTGCAATTTGTTATACGGGCTTTTGGGCGAGCAGCAAATTCATAACCTCCTTTGCGTACATTTTTCTAAACTTTGTTACTCGCGAACCACTGTTCTGTTTACATCGTGTCAGAGTATACAGTCAGATGATTACACACACGCATTACAACAGTAAAAATAATGCTTAAAGCTACCCAAAAATATGTATTGAAAACTTTCGAATTGTTTTAAGGGCATACTGTAGTAGAACAATTGTAATTGAAATTAAATTTACGCTTCACCTGATTACATTTTTAGAAAAAAACACAAAAAAAAAATTTCAAACTATTAGGGGAAGGTGCTCTAATGTGGGTCTATGGATCTAAGATTCGGCCTATGCTTAAAATTCTTAAAATATTAATTCGAAGTAAATATGAAGAAAAAATAAAGACAGGCAATTTTTAACGATAGGCCGAATTCTAGATCCATAGACCCACATTAGAGCACTCTCCCTTACTAGTGAATGCGAAATTTCATTCAATTTTACTAGAAAAAGCTTATCTTTTGACAGATAGGTCTGTTTGTCTGCAACTTTCAGACATATTGAGTGTCGAGCACTTGTGTTTCATTTTTTTTAAATGTGTTAAAAAACACTTTTCCTAGTTTTCCAAGGCAATGTAACCAAAAATTATTCACTTATTCAACTTAAACATTTTCCAAACCATGGCTGAAAAAAGTTGCTTTAACCATCCTAATGAAATCAAACAAGTTATGAATAATGCATCCGGATCATATTGAGCCAGATTTGATCCAACGAATTTTCAATCATTTTATTACCAAATTTAAATGTTTATGTACTCAAATAATCGTTGAGGTATGAATTCTATGAATATGGCTAACAATCTTGAATTGGACCATATTGATCAATCTGTACCGGCGGATAGTATGTAGACTATTTGTTTATGAGTGTGCCATCTACGAAAATCTTCACCAAATTGAACATAAATATTTGACTTCTTAACTGCCTAATATCTTTGAGTATGCAACAATATAATTGATATCATGCAACCAGTTCAGGATCATATTGGACATCCGAAGAAATAGGAACTTAGGTTTGAATGCCCTGTAAAAGTGGCCTAATTATGTTTTAACGGAATGAATGCATTATTCGTAACATTTGCAACTAACAACCTTCAGAAACGCACGAAAACTAAAATTTTACTTTTAAATAAACATCTCCTTGGAACAGGAAAAGTAATTAAATTTCCAAAAGTTATCACATTCTAAAGGCGCTTTCCGGGTCATATTGACCCAAATGCATTAGGAAGAGTAAATAGTCCCGTGTCCGAAAAAAGTTACGAGGTGATGCGTTTGACATTCTAGTACGACTGAAAAAAGTACTAAAATTTCAGTTTGGTCGATAATCAACCGAATCTTATTTTTGGTTTATTTAATGTTCAACTTGTTGAATCTGTGCATAATTTAACTTTCGTTTTTCTAGAGTAAGAACTATTTGATTAATTACAAACATAAGGTCAAAAGGAAGTGCAAGGATGTATGAAGACTACAAAATAAAAATATGAAGATTAAGCTCATTTTAAGCAATTATGTTTCAGAGCATATAATATGGATGTACAGGTTTTTTTTAACTAGTTCATTTATTTGGGAGGCTCAATTGCGTTAGCTATACGGAGCCGATTCATCATTGTTTTTCAATATAATGAATGACTTAATAACGTTTGCATTATAAAACAATAGACTTTTTTCGGATGGTGATAAAAAAAAGCTAAGACAGATAATTTCTTTTGATAAATTTCCCATGGAAGGGAATTATTTAATCTTACTCGCAAAAAAATTCTACGCCCTCGCGAGCGGCCGTCCGGAAGTTAACCGGAACATTCGCCATGCTGAAAAAAAAACTCGTGTAGGCATGTTTTTTAGTTCATTCTTCGTTTTATTTATCAATTCCTCCTCAGTTTTCGCGACAAAATTGTTGGAGTAGATCTTACGCTTCTGGTTGGCCCAAAAATTCTCGAGGGGACGCAGCTGGAGGACGTTGGGCGGGTTAGCTGACTTGGGCACCACATCGATATTCAGCCGCTTCATCTCCTCCACCGATCGCTTCGAGTAGCGAGCCGACGCCAGATCCGGCCAGAACACCGCGTCTTCGCACTTATGGTATTTCTGGATGAACGACGCAACTTCCGGCAGGCATTTCATACTATAAATATCCCCGTTCACGGCCAGTCCAGAGCGAAAGAAGAACGGCTTTGACATCCCCACAGCAGCACCTACTAAGGGAACTTGGTGTGTGAAATGAACTTCACCTCGGAGCTCACTTCCTTCGTTGGGGGAAGTAAAATACGAAGTGCCCTGCCAGTCGTTGTCATCCAGGGTGAGATAGGTCTCGTCGTCCATCAGCACCGCCACGTCGCGATTCGCCGGGAAAATCGAGTTGACCATCTTATTCAGCCGCTGCCGCTGCGTCATTGCCTGCAGCTCCGAAACCAGTGGACGTGACTTCCGCTTCCTGACATGTATGTTCATGTTCGCCTGGTACTTTTTCACTGTTTGGCCGGTTGAACCGACATCCCGGCCAAGCGCACGCAGCGATGTAGCCACTTTTCCCTAGGTCTTCCTCTTCAGCATCCTTTGGAGCTTCTTGTCGCTCAGGGTCGTCGGCCGTCCGGAACCGGGCTTTCTTTCGATGCTCTGATTGTTGTCTAATAGTGCCAATATGTTGTAGATTCCGGAACGGGCGTATCCGGCGTCCACAAAGTCGGCACGATGTCCGTTTTCGAAGTGGCGGAATGCCGTTATTTAAACGCGCACACTTCTGAACGGAGTCGCTTCACTGTTTTTGCCATCACGGTTAGAGTTCCACTCATGGGTTACTATGTTTGATGCTGCATGGGTAGTTTTGTCAGTGCGGGTGAAGGTAAACCCATGAAAAATCGGAAATATTTGTAAATTTTTTTTAAATTCTTACGTTACTAGGTCGTTTGCTCGCAGTTTACCCGAGGTAAAAAGGGGTGAAATTTTTTTTGGGATGGATTGGACAGAGGAACATGGAAATGGGGTGCTGTAGTCTCATCAGATAATTGTCGCCAGCACTTCAACCTTGTGCGGTATTGTCGAGGCTCTCTTTTTGTGTTCGGCTGGTTGTGGTTACCATTGGCCGACGATGAGACTCCTCAGATGTCGGTACAAAACAAACACAAACTAATAAATAAAGAAAAAAATGTACAGTTTTGAAATCATTCAGCGTTTTAGTGTCCAGTATACCAAGCAAATACTCATTATGTAAACTATTTCTGGTATCAACACTTCCTAATATCATGCTAATGGCAAACCGAGCTATACTGGAGCTACATATTCGTGAAAAACTGTTAGTCGCTTGGCCTCGGATATCATGATTCTATGGTCTATAGCAATTTTTGCATTTATTATTGCCGTTCTTAGCATTATAGAACAGCAATGATTTGAAAACATAAATAACATGTAACAGATCAGTTTCATAGACAGTCAGACTAAATCTTGATAACGAGTTATTCTCAATTTTACAGCGAGTTTAATCGTAGAATTTTGGATTCGTTGTCGAAACAAATTTCTGTATTTTTTATTTGAGGCTTTCGATAAAATCTTAGCACACGTCGTTTGTAAAAACCCATTAATGGGTGAAAAAACACCCATTTTCGCTAGAACTGCCTCTCCCCATTTAATGGGTAAACTCGATTTACCCATTAATAGGTAAAAGCAGTTCATATCACAAAATTGAATTTACACCTATACGCAAAAAAAAACCGCAGTAGAAACTACCATTTCGAGGGTCAAATTAAGCGCAAACACCAACAATTTTCACCTGACTATAAATGCGTTTGATTTTACCATGCCTGCGATTCGATCGACCATGGTGCGGTTTATATCAATATGAGGTCTGTCAAATATACCACAAATGTTGACGGTTTTACCATAAACGTAGTAAATTTGACTGAAATTTCATGGTAGTTTTAAAGATAGGCATAGTCGGGTAAAATGGTAGTATTTACTACAAGAATTTTTTCTGTGTACACAAATTTTTTTACCCATTGCAAAGAAGCCAAAATGGGTATTTATTCACTCATTGCAATGAAGCCAAAATGGGTGAAAAATTACTCTTTTTGCATATAGGTTATGTAGAAGTTTGGTTTGGATTGGAAATTCATGGTATTAATAATTAATTAATAAATGCAACAACATAAAAAATAAAATACTCTTTTATTCATGCCTTTTCTGGTATAATTATGGAAACGACGAATATGTCTGTGTCACCGTTGGTAGGATGACGTGTAAAAAAAGCCGGTTTTGATAGCGAGATATTCAGTGCTTCAACTGTAATTATATTATTTGGGTAAGTAAACGGAAACAAAGTAAAGTATGGTCTACAAGTTACGATTCGGTGGGCTTCTGTAACCTGTTCACCCTACGACTACGACTATGCTTCGCTTAGTTCGAAATGACCCGAGGGTCGTTAATTTCATTATTTTATGTTATCAATATTAACTAATTTCTTACTTCTTTTTTCTTTTCAGGGTTTTCAGGGATCGACGGATTGGATGCGCTCAAAAACTACGGACTACGGAACTGCGGAATTGAACACGTTTACGGCTGAATATAATATGAATTGCAGAACTCTAACTTCAATACTATTGAATAAAACTTTAGTATACTTTAGTATAGCAATGGCGGTATAATTAAATCACAAACTAAATCTTCACTAACGATGCGCACACTTCTTTCACCGAATTTGTAATGACGACAGGCCAAAGCTCATAAACAAAGAGCTGATACACCGTTGACATCTGTCACTCCAGATAAGGCGTTTTGTAAAATTAATAAACTGAAAAAGCTGCGCTTTCCACCAACCGGATACGATTGGTTTTGAACTATGTTTTCACCCATTAATGTGTAAAAATATAACCATTTGTTTTATTGTATGGGGTTTCCTCTAATGAGTTTTTTTTACCCATTGCATGATTGAAAATTCCCCCATTTTATGACAGATGGGAATGCTATTTAAAAATGGGTGATTTTTTACCCATTAATGGGTTTTTGCAAACAACCGTGCAGGCAGCGCTACTGTTCAAGATGATTCCAACGTAATAAGATTTGAAATTTTTCACAACAAATTTGAATTATTCTATTCGAGCTTGAATGTCTGTCCGCGCATAAACTGTTGGTGGTGTGTGGGCCTCAAAATTCGCAGCAAGCGACTGTTTTGCAAAAATGTACATTTACCACCTCTTCTCGTGGCTTTGGTTAGCTCGGAAACGGCGTGTTTTGCTAGCTTTCCAGCGGTTTGAATTTCCCGCGACCTCAGGGCATCCGCTGATTGATTTAAGCCAGTCGGAGAACTTCGGCTTCAATATCCTCGAACATGTCGTTGACGAAGCTGTCCATAATGCTTATCGCTTTGGGGGAAACGACAGTATCGGCCTCCCTGTGAGTTATGCACCGTATGAGCACACCCGCTGACTAGCGGGAATTTCGGGGATTAATGGAGTTATTAGCGTTTCGTTTGTTTCAATATATCGTGACGATTGCCATTTGTGACGGTCTTTTTGACAGGCTACTCTTGCCGTAAACTTGCTTTGTATTTGCGTCCTAAAAATGACGGATTTTCATTTGTCCATGTTTGATCGGTCTTTTTTTGCAACTGTCGTTGGGCGCATTCACATCTTTGCTAATATTGTTCGACAATACATTAGCCAGGAATACAACTGTCACATTGAAATCAATTATCTGTTAATGACTGGTAACTGATCACGCAATTGTTGCTAGTTAATGCATTTTCGACACACATTCTCGATGATGTGAACTCGGTTCTCTTATACCGTTCATACCGCTCATTTCGCTCCTCGTGGTTGCACCAACTGGCCTGCTATAAATTCTCTGCTGGCTTGGCCAACCGACAGCCTAGCAACGGCTGCAGCCATCATCAACCTGTCAAACGGCTTCAGGGTACTTGCCACCGCCAGCTTAATACCGAATCATTTCCACTCCAAGCACCTTCAAGACCGCCGGACGGATTTCAATCCATTTTTATTTCTTTTATTTTCCCAGGAAATTCATTTCAAACTACATTTGCATTACTCACAAACAAAAGTTCCCAAAACAAATTAAAATTAAACTAATTCAAAACACTTAAAAAATTTTGACAAATGATCTATAACTCGATCCATATTAAAAACACAATAACTCCTACTAATTAAATTTTGTTGCTAATATTTTGGCTTAGATACGCCATTTGAAAAGTAGACAGCTACATTTTCATACATTTCAAATAAAAATTCAACCAATACCAAAGTTTAACTATTTAATAAAAACATTGTGGTTTTCTTGTGAAATCATCGCTCAGGTTAACATGTGAACAGTTCATTCATAACGTTTGGCTATTTTTTTTACATCTAGGATGCAATACTAGGCGTATCGGCTCAATATGGTCTTTGGAAAATTGCGACGATAATAAATTTAGCTTATATATATATACAGGGTGTGGCAGAAAATAATGCGAAAAAGCTGTCAAAAAAATACACTCCAAACGAGTATGATCAATTCCGCTGTTAAAATTACCCAGCTGAAATAAACCAAGACTGAAAAAAGGTGACACCTATTGTGAGACACACTGTAGAATCTATGCAGCATCGATTCAGGAGATCCCGTCATCAGTTCGAGCAGTTTCACAATTTTAAAACCGCACAACCGTGAAGGTTTGGCTTTAACCATTTTTGTAAACCGCAAAAGGGGTTCTCCAACGGGTTTCTACCCTTCACATTCAGCAAAACTTACGCAGGCCTGGTGCAAGAACATTTTCGCTAAAGAATAATGGCTAACCACTGCGCCAGACATAAATCCATTGGAATTTTCCATTTGGGGCATAATTAGCCCCAAACCAATGGGCATTGTGAAATTCAATGGAATGTGGAATGAGATTTCTGAACAAGAGATGGGTGCCGCTTGTAATGCTTTTCCGAAAAGTGTTACAGGGTGCGGCAGAAAATAATGCGAAACTTGAGTATTGGGTTAATTCGTGTAGCTAGTGACTAATTTCTGTCGAAAGTGTATTTGTTTATGTTTACTTTCAAGTGCTGCATCCAAACATTCTATTTGTTTTATTGCAAATTCGTCAAAATGTTCGCGAAAGGAGTGATTACCAGTTTGTTGCTCGCCCAGAAGAAGCCGAAAGGGATTGCCAAGGTGGTATGGTGCCATTTGGCAACAGTTTACCGCATAAAAAAGTCCCTGCAGGATGGTCCTAAGCAGCGGAAGCCGGGAAGCCGGGAAGCGGACGTTCGCGCTTTGCACGCACGCCGAACGTGATCAAATCGGTCCGTGCAAAAATTGCTCGCAACCCGGTGCGTTCCATAAGAAAACTTGCACAGGAAGCCAATATTTCGGAGAAATCCATGCGGAGAATCATCAAAGAAGACCTGCATGCATCTTCCAGAGCCAGAGTGAAACGCCACTTGATTACGGACTGGGTCAAAGAACTACGAGTGACTCGTTCCAAGAGATTGCTTTCCTTGTTGAAGAAGGAAAAAATGATAATCCTGTTCTCCGACGAAAAGCTTTTCAGCATCGATGCTGTGGCCAACAGCCGCACGGACCGGTTCGTTTCACCGCAGAAAATGGAGAACGTTTCGGAAAAAGTGAAATTCAAATTTCAAACCAAACATCCGGCTGGTGTCATGATGTTTGGCTTGGTGGCGTCCAACGGTTTGAAAATGCCGCCTGTTTTCATTGATGCTGGAGTTAAAATCAATACCGAAGTGTATATCGGTATTTTAAAGGACCAAGTGCTTCCCTGGGTGAAAGCCAACTTCTCCGAGGACCAAAACGTTGTCCTACAGCAGGATAGAGCGCCGTGTCACACGTCCAATCGAACCCAACAATGGTTGAACGATAACATGAAGTTTTGGCCGAAGGATTTGTGGCTCCTAGCAGTCCAGATCTTAATCCGTTGGATTATTCGATTTGGGCATATGTTGAAGCACGAACCTGCAAAACATCACACCCTAGCGTGAAAACCCTGAAGTCAACCATAACACGCACATGGCAGTCAATGTCGGAGGACTGCGTCCGAAAGGCATCCTCTGGCTTCCGGCGTCGGCCCGAGGATGTTGTTAATAAAAATGGAGGACACATTGAATAAATTAATGGAGTACACATTGAATAAATAAATTTGTTTAAAAGGACGGTATAAAGATAACTGAACTCGAAAATGTTGATATTATTGCTTGAATAAGTTGAAAATGGGATTTGAAAGAAAAAGAACAAATTTTCGATATATATATATATATATATATATATATATATATATATATATATATATATATATATATATATATATATATATATATATATATATATATATATATATATATATATATATATATATATATATATATATATATATATATATATATATATATATATATATATATATATATATATATATATATATATATATATATATATATATATATATATATATATATATATATATATATATATATATATATATATATATATATATATATATATATATATATATTTTATATATATATATATATATATATATATATATATATATATATATATATATATATATATATATATATATATATATATATATATATATATATATATATATATATATATATATATATATATATATATATATATATATATATATATATATATATATATATATATATATATATATATATATATATATATATATATATATATATATATATATATATATATATATATATATATATATATATATATATATATATATATATATATATATATATATATATATATATATATATATATATATATATATATATATACAGCGATTCCACGGAAAAAGAATAGAGTTGAAAAAAAAAATTGTCCGATTTTGCTCAAAATCGCTTGGTATGTGCTTCATCGAAAATATTTATATTCTTCGTATTTTTTTAATTTTTTTATTAGGATGACCATGTTTGATATAGGGTTACCAGAAAAATCGACATTTTTCAAAAAAAATTATTTAAAAAAAAATCATAACTTCTGAACCACTGGGTCGATTTGCAATGTCTTTCAAATGTTCATCGAGCCGTTTTTGAGTTATATTTTTTTGAAAATTTCAAGTTTTTTTTCCCCATACACACATGGAATGAGCATCATTTTCCATCAATTCAAAATAACTGCGGGAGTTATTTCATTGTAGTTATTTTATTTTAAATCAAAAGTAGCTGAACATATATTCAACGAAATTAAATGTAGCGGAAAGCATAGCAATCCACAAACAAAATCCCAAAAACTTGCTTAGCAAGGGTCAAGGAAACGGATATTCGTGGCTGTTTAAATTTATACCTTCATCACAAAAACAACTAACTAAACAACACAACACCAATTTGACTACCTTCAAACGAAGTAATAATGAATAACCTTGTTGGTATCAAACAACATTTGAGGTAACAAACAAACACATAAACACACTCAAGTACCTCCCCTACCTCACACACTGCGGTACCAACAAACCTACTATAAATACTAGACCTACTGTGATGTTCCCTTCAAGTCGAGCACTCGAAGTCTGTAAGTAAGCTTCCAGTAGAATTAAAAGGAATTTGCTCGCGTGTACTAGCAAAAATTTGAGAAAAGTGTTTCAATGTTTTATTTTTTATTTTTAAAAAGTGATCAAATGAAGTGTTAATTTTAAACGTTTAATACAATGAAGCACGAATGCTCAAATTGCCATGTTTGGAGTAATAGTTACAAGAAAGTTACTCCTAAACTATATGGTTATGCAGCGGAAAGGAGAATAAAATTGGATAAAAGCTGTTCCTACATTTGTAATACCTGCTATTGCAGACTTTATCGCTTTATCAAGAAAGAAAACGAGCCAGCAACTCCAAGTGCAGTTAATCTAGAATGTGGAAATCAAGAACTCACCGTTTCTGAACCATCGAAACTTGATGATCTCGCCGTTGCCGGACTATCAGCCACCACTAATTTCGCCGTGGCCGGACCATCTAGAGTGAACAATTTCGCCGCACCAGCAAACATCAATAATGGTGGTTTCCCAATGCCGCTAGATCATCGGAAATTGACGCTGTTCCTAGTGTTGGTAAGTAGAATAATCTCTTCTTTTTGTTTATTCAGACGTCATGATTTGCTACGTTATACAAGTTGTACTCGATTATTCAGAAAATTTTAAAAAATATCAGTTCCGTATAATCTTACCTAATCCGACCTGGTAGCTCAATTTGTAGAGCAGTTGCCTATCATACTTCAAATAATCGAATACAATCTGTATTACATTATACAAATAAAAATGTTCCTAACTAATTGTGATATTTTTCTATCTTGTTTTCAGAATCTTTGTTTCCTTTGGAATCAACGAGTGCTGAATCAATTGGTAGCGCTGCTGCCCAGAAACCCGGAGACGGACAGGAAATTTCTCAACAGATGAAGGCAAAATTTGATGAAACATCTGACAGAAACGATCGATATAGGATTCTAACTTCTCTCCCCAAATCCTGGACTGCATACAAAATTATGCAAGAATTCGGTGTTTCGCAACGAACTGCTTAACGTGCAAAGGAATTACAGATTGAAAAAGGTTTTATGAGCACACCGGAGACCAGAGTAAATATGTTATCTTTGAGCGATGATACTCTAACTGTAGTTAGGGACTTTTAAAATAGTGACGAGACAAGCAGAGCATGTCATGGGAAAAGGGATTTCGTTATTGAAAATATGGCAGAAGAAAATGTGCATGTTCAGCGCAGGTTACTTTTATGTAACCTTCGTGAAATTTATTTGATTTTCAAAGAGCAATATCCTACTTTTAAAATTGGATTTTCAATGTTTTCCAGCAGCCGCCCAAAAAATTGTATTCTGGCTGGTTCAAGTGGAACGCATACTGTCTGCGTATGCATTTATCATCAGAATGTTAAATTAATGTTTAAAACCCTTAAGGATAAGAAACTTATTCCTAACCATTTAAAAACGTATCATGACTTGTTTTATAAAATACTATGTGAAAATCCTACAGAGAAATGTTGGTTGAAAGCCTGTGGTCATTGCCTGGGTACGCAGACACTGGAGAATGACCTGATGAATTTTCTTGAAAATATCGATTCCTTAGAATTTAAGCAATGGAAGCAAACAGATCGTTGTCATCTAAATTCAATGCGAATGGATGCAGAAGAGTTTGTGGAAACATTTTTAGAAAAATTAAGCGAATTATCTCCGCATAATTTTATTGCAGAGCAACAAGGTAACTACTTAAAACAACTAAAAATTAATTTGGAACCAACTGACTGCATTATAATTGCTGACTTCTCTGAAAATTACTCTTTTGTTATTCAGGACGCTATACAAGGTTTTCATTGGGCAAATGCTCAATGCACAATCCATCCTTTTGCCATATATTATAAGGATGAAGCACAAAATTTAAAGTTTACAAGCTTCATAGCAATCGCAGAATTTACTTAACATAACCATGTTGTCGTTCGGCTGTTAATAACAAATTGTGTGAATTTCATTAAAAAAAAGCTACCTCACCTGAAAAATATCCAGTTTTTTTCTGATGGATCAGGCAGTCAATACAAAAATAATTTGTGCCACATGTACAAGGACTTCGGTTTTAATGCAGAGTGGAACTTTTTTGCCACTTGCCATGGAAAAGGGCCTTGTGACGCTTTAGGGGGTGTTCTAATGTGAAACGCTTCAAAAGCAAGTTTACAATGCCATCATATTACAACTGCATACGAACTTTACTCTTGGGCTGTTTCTAAAGTAGATTCCAAAATATATTACGAGTTTTTCTCGGAAAAAGATTACAATGCAACGGAAAAGAAAATAAAGAACCGTTATACTCGTGTAAAACAAATCTCTGGGACACAATCGTTTCATTACTTTAAGCCACAAAGTGAAAATTACATTATCGTGAAACGGTTTTCGTTTTCAGATGAAGAAAAGTGCGTTAAATTGTAAGAATTTTGCTATGTAATATTTTTTTTTGATGAATTATGCAAAATCAAAATCATTAAATAATCAAATTAAATGCTAAGTTTTAATTGAAGGTAATCTGAGAAAACCCTTGCTTGTAGTCTAAAGCTTTGAGATTTTAGCTCCAATTCCTTAATATAGCGGAGCCTGGTCCAATCCCGACCCTGTGGCCAATTCCGACCTCCCAAGATTCTTTCAGACAGCGCTTGTTGCCAAATTTGAAAAATGATACTCATTCAATGAGTATATGGGATAAAAAACCTGAAATTTTCAAAAAAATTTAACTCAAAAACGGCTCGATGAACATTTGAAATTTTTTGATATGTTATGTAAAAATGTTTGAGTTTTGATAAAAAAAATATAAAAATAAATAGTCGTTGTGGTCCAACATTTTGAAAATCATAAAAAACAAATACTTTGACCATTTTAGCAAATTTAAGTGCATTAATTATTTTAATCAATATTTTTAATAAAAACAAAAAATAATGAGCTTTCTATTCATAGAAAGACATTGCAAATCGACTCAGTGGTTCAGAAGTTATGATTTTTTTTAAATAAGATTTTTTGAAAAATGTCGATTTTTCTGGTAACCCTATATCGAACATGGTCATCCTAATAAAAAAATTTAAAAATACGGGTCTTATTATTTTCGATGAAGAACATACCAAGCGATTTTGAGCAAAATCGGACAACTTTTTTTTTAAACTCTATTATTTTCCCGTGGAATAAAAATAAAATAAAATAAATAAATAAAAAAAAAAAATAAATAAAAAATAAAATAAATGTATGCTCTATCGAACGGAAGCCATAACAAACATCGCAATTTACACACAACGTTTGTTTACTCAAATATTTATTGAGATATTATTATCGAAAAATATTGAACCACAGACCCATTACCCCCATTGCATATTTACGATGTCCAAATTAAACTAACAAATAAATATTTAATAAATATAGTTGGGAACATAAAGAATGATTTGCACCCATTATTGGGGCTGCACTTTTCTTATAATATCACTATTAATTTTTCCGTTAGAATATCTAACTCAGATTTTGATGTCGATCAAACGTGATCAAATTTTTGACATTTGAAGATTATAAAGAAAATACGTCCGCTTAACCAATGAAAACATCACGGCTATAAAATTTAGTAAATCATATGTTTCCATCAATAAAGTGATGAAAAAGTTCTCAATAGCTTAAGAACAAATTCATCGCCATGATTTCATTGCAGATTTGCCGATTATAACTGAATTTATGACAAATTTGGTACATAGACCTAACGAGGCTAGGCTAACATTACACCCCGTAACCCTTCAATGGGATGTTCTTTAGGAACAGTTAAAATCAGTTGCCAAAAGTTTATTACTCTGCAATGCATGTTATAGTAATTTTATTGAGAAATCTCCTAGGAGTTTCTTTTCTAAAATTTCTAGAATATGGTTGGTGGTCATCACTCGTTAGGCAGCTCAATAACATTGACATGCTATAGCTTGAAACATAGAAAAAACTAACTACTACTAGAAAGCTAGGGCTTAAATGTAGTTAAAATATTACCATTAACATGTGCTAATCTTTTATCGAAAGCCTCAAATAAAAAAACAGAAATTTGTTTCGACAACGAATCCAAAATTCTACGATTAAACTCGCTGTAAAATTGAGAATAACTTGTTATCAAGATTTAGTCTGACTGTCTATGAAACTGATCTGCTACATGTTATTTATGTTTTCAAATCATTGCTGTTCTATAATGCTAAGAACGGCAATAATAAATGCAAAAATTGCTATAGACCATAGAATCATGATATCCGAGGCCAAGTGACTAACAGTTTTTCACGAATATGTAGCTCCAGTATAGCTCGGTTTGCCATTAGCATGATATTAGGAAGTGTTGATACCAGAAATAGTTTACATAATGAGTATTTGCTTGGTATGCTGGACACTAAAACGCTGAATGATTTCAAAACTGTACATTTTTTTCTTTATTTATTAGTTTGTGTTTGTTTTGTACCGACATCTGAGGAGTCTCATCGTCGCCCAATGGTAACCACAACCAGCCGAACACAAAAAGAGAGCCTCGACAATACCGCACAAGGTTCAAGTGCTGGCGACAATTATCTGATGAGACACAGCATCCCATTTCCATATTCCTCTGTCCAATCCATTAATATTTATATATATATATATATATATATATATATATATATATATATATATATATATATATATATATATATATATATATATATATATATATATATATATATATATATATATATATATATATATATATATTATATATATATATATATATATATATATATACATATATATTTCTATTTAAGAAGAGTTTCGTGAAAAATTTAACAGAGGATGGAAAATTCTTAATTTTTTAAGTCAGCATGGCTGCAAAGATAAAGCTTAATTCATTATCATTATATCACTTAGCCAATTTTTTATCAACTGCCATTGAATTATTTCTTAGCACAGTATAGTAAACCAGTATATACTAGATATAGGTACACACTTAGAAATTATGAATTTTACACATAACGTAATTCAAGTTTGTAAAAACTCGGGGAACGTAAAGAAAGATTTCGTGTAATATTATGTATTTTGAAACTGACACATACGTAATTCGACGAAAGATGTGTTTGATTAAATTTATTTTCTCATCTCTTTCAACTGATTCTTTTGTGTCAAAGGATGCTTGCATGTGTCGGTCTCAGGGGACAGACATTTACATGACATTTTGGTAGTTGTACATAGTTGTATTTGTACATATAATCGAGGTTTACCTGTAAATAGAAAAACTAAATTGATTTACTACTGATGCATCTTTCGGTACGGCTTAAATCTACTCTAAAAACCTAACTCTAAAAGCATTGGCGAGGCACGTTTCTGTTTCAAACTATGAATGAGTCATTCATGAATAGAAAATGATGTTCTGCCCATCAGACATAATTTAAAGCGAAGGAAAAGGTTACAGCTTAACTGTCTGCATTTAATTTATGCAGTGTTAAGAAAACCTGCCCAGCACACTTTTTCTGTATCTATGCTTCGTGAGCGAAAGATCTCTTCTCCGAATTACACGGTGTCTTTATCTAGATGGATATCTGTTTCCAGGTATGACACATACTTGACATCACCTGGCCTACTGTCTATCTAGATCGGCTCCTTGTGTTTTACAGATAATTAAAATTTCCTCTCCAATTGTGTTCGTGATTCAAATAGCAGTTAAAAATGCTTGTCTTATGCCAATTATAGTGGTAGCTAATTGTGTTAAAAGATCATACGAAAAAAACTCATCGAAATAATTTCTTTATTCCGCAGCAACAATTTGTCATACCTGTCTTGCGCCTGCCAAAAGGGTACCTCATAAATTAGGTTGCAAAGCAGACTACGGGCCAAAAAAACACAAGAAACAAAACAAAACCAAACGGACTTGACTTGAAATCCCTACCAAATCATAAAAATGTCAAAATATGATGAAAACGTAATGATAGCGAGACACGTGAAGAGAGTGGACCCCGGTTGCATTGAAAGAAGAGCAAAACACCAGAAGTTCGTAATTCATTGGCCACTGGATTTATTTTATGGTCTCTCCCAGTGACACTGCTGTGTTGAGTACGTATCGGAGCGTATAGCATAGGATGTGACTGATGAAATTGTGTTGTTTTATTTCGGATGTTCATAAATATTCCCTAAAACTTGATATTCCAAGAAAAGAAAGCATATTTCCTCAATTGACGCAAGAATGGGAACATTCAGTGCGGTCATTCTTTTGCTTTTAGATTGTGATTTCGTTTTGCAGATAACAGGAAAAGACATGTCAAGATGTATCCTTGCTTAATTTAGGTCTTTTCTAATTTAAATATAGGAACATGTGTAATATATATAAAAAAAGGTTTGAAAGTTGCTCCACGGGATTGAAGTTTAGTTGTAAAAGTATTCATTCAATAATGATACAGTCTTAGAAAATCAACAACGGACCAACTTTTAAAGTCTACGAAAATGTGTGTCTCTAAAATTTCCTTTGAAAAAATTACAGGTCTACCTTTAAAGGAGATAGACCTAATATTGATTTCTCATTAGAAAAAAACAGTGGGGTTGTGTTTAACACACGGCCGGTTGACGTAGACTACGTTAAACCGTTTGATTAGTTTCTTCAGTTTCGTTCGGAACATTGCAACGCAGGTACTCTTCTAATGGGACGTTAGGTTAGCATAAGTCAGGTTTGAATGTTGGTATGCAGAAACGGTTACGATTGTACTGGATGGTGTTGATATGATCGACCAGCTGGAGACCATTATCCTTTTTGCGTTATAGATTGTTCAGGGTCTGTTTGGGAATTCAAAGTAAAAAATTAATGATAGTTTTGTAATTTGGCAGTCGCGAAAAACTCCAATTGATTGAAACAAAAATCTCGAAAATCTATCGAGAAATGTTTATGTTTCAGTTATTTTCAAATTTTCATTTGATTCCTATCCTTGCCGTAAGTAGTAGCCTCATGAAAATAGTGTGGGTGTGGTCTTAATAGATCGTTAGCTCAGCTGCATGTTGGAAAATTCGATTGTACACTCTTTACTTCTTTAGAAAGGTTTTAATGATAATACGGCCTCGAGTTGAAGGCCCTCCTCCAGCATCCCAACCAGTAGTTTGCAAGACATTACCTCTGGCTGCTTTCAGTTTCACCCGATAACCACGAGCTCGCTCGGCATCGGTACATGGTCGTTTCGGAGGATTTTCCGTATGATTGATCTTAACGCGCATCCGAAATTTGCGCATACGGTTGGCATCAAAACAATTATGCATCGTACTTATTCTCACTTTTACAGTTTTTCAAAATCTATTTCTTCTTAGAAGTAAATTCTATCCAAAGCGAATCGTTAACACAACATAATAACTATTTATAAAAGTACTAATTGGAATGTGCAGAGAATGTTACTTCGGAATATCATGTTCGACAATGAAAACGTTGGGAATTTCTTGATACTTGCCGGAACGCAACATTATTTAAAATTTTCCAACACAGATTGATGAATATGTTCGCGAAAAATATTCATCTTTTATTCGTAAAATTTCAAATACTTGAGTAAATAAAATGGCAATCGTAAAAACCTCTAGTTGCTTGCTAAAATCTTAAAAAAAAAATCAATCAAGAAACGATCGAGTTATAAGCGTCCAGTGTTTCAATTTTTCGTGACGGTAGTCATTTCTAAATTGTACACTGAAAGTTAATTTTAGTTTATATTACGAAATCGAAGGTAGAACTAACAAATCTGTTCGTTGTTTTCAAAGTTCTGGGCCAATTTAAAGAGGAGAGTATATTCAAATAATTTCGTGGCCAAAACGACGAATGATTTGATCGAAAAGGCGACCAAGGAACTGAAGAATATGCCTACAAGCTTCTTATTTTCACCTATGGCCAAAGTTCCGGCTAACTGCCGCAAGGCAGCGCGGCAGGGAGTAGAAGTATTTTTGTGAAGTTTATAATTTCTTAATGAATAAAATGCAATTTGGTTTGTTAAAATATCTTTTTTCGTTCTTTTTTACCATCCATCCGAAAATAATCGCTTTTTTAGTGCGATCATTATCTTCTGCATAAACTGAGGGTTGAGAGTAGAAGAACAACTTGATTAGACAATCGAATTTAAATTGTGTAATATGATACTGAGAGCGAGCCAACTTTAATCAGACATAATCCTATCAATATTTTCGTACCTAATGAAATGCGCTTTACTTTCTGCTTGTATTCACGAAGGTAAACAAACATTCCTGTGGTTTTAGGCGCTTACTCGTTGCGGTCAATTTTCCGAAAACCGTTTCCTTTTTATATCTTCATCCACTCGGACTCATCTGCTTTTCCACTTTCACGCTTCTATCCAATATCATAAAGATTATCGATTCCATTCGTTTCGATAGCACATATTATGACTTTTCCTGGCGATCCCCTGGTTTGATGGGCCAAGAACTTGGTGGCAGTATGTATTCGGTAGCACTTTTGGTCCATTTCGATACATCATACCGTGGTATAAGCATTTATGGGTCGTTTTATTTACCTCTGGGAATTTTCTCTGGCCTCATATTAATCCCAAAGTTATTCCAACCGGATGACCAGTACCGGTTCTCGGACCAGTTGCCAATCCCCTGTGGAGAACGTAGGCATGTTAGAAAAAGCCAATCGAGCCTGAGAAGGGGATCGGAGTGTTTTCCTCTTCTCGGTTGGTCGCATCAGTTCAAGCATTACCCGCCAAATGCAACGTTGCTGGTTGCACGGACGGGTGGTACACGGGCGGAAAAGTGGTTGAATTAGAGCATGGTCAATTTATTTGTTTACCATTCAAGCGTATGCCGAATTACTGCCGAATGCTGATGGTGATTTCTGAGCCTGTCTTGCTGTTTTTATTGTTATTACTATTGTGGCACGTTCCTGAGAGCTGGTAAAACAAACCTAAAGTAATTCATCTATCAGATCAGAAGTCCCTTTACGTTAGTCAAATGTAGAGTGGAGGTTTCGTCAATCGGATTTATGAAACAGTTGTCAAAATTTGTTTATTTACATATAGAAGATGTGAAACAAAGCTTTTGTTACCCGCTAGCTACTCCGAAGCTAGGAAAGGTGGTCAATAACAGGGTCGTTTACCTTCTTTGTCTTCACACTACACACTACCAGAGTCATTTACCTACAGCGGGAGCTACATATGCAACTGTGTAACGCGACATGTACCCACTAATGTGGCAAAGTGGAAAGATCGACAGACTGTACCGTACCAGGGGGCTCAAAAGCTCTCAAAACAAACGTACTTCTTGTCAACCACACTGGGCTCTGATGACTCCTTTACGAGTCCGAAAACGCAAAAGATAGAGCAAAAGCAGTGAAAAGCCTCATCAAGGATCGGTTTTAAAGAAGAAGTTGACTATCAGATACTTTTATCTTAACATGCTAATTTATTAGCCAACAGTGGCTTAATTGGTGACGTCACAAACATTTCTTGGGGTAAGTTACTTGCGGTTACTCTTTTTATATGACGAGCGGCAGACGGTAACTTGTAGATGGTAGCAGGACTCGATGACTCGATGCTGGATTCGAAACTGGCTGGTGCTTGGCATTAGGGTCGTTTCTATCTTTGACATCCTGGGCTGTCAGACCGCGAACTGAAACAGCGGAATCTCTCGCTGGCGGCTTCGGTTGCGAACACTGTACCGGAGCTCCTTCGGATTTTGGCAGGGATCCGTTTCGTGGTCTTCGACGAGTTCGGGCCTTTGCCCACGACAGTGTGATAAGACGTACCAATGACCATCGTCCGTGACAACGTGGTGGGATGGAGCAATGGTCGTTGTCCGCGACAGCGTGGTGGCAAGGACGATGGCCGACGATGGTGATGTCCGAAGAACAATAGCATGCGATGATGGCGGAAGAACATTGGCATGCGATGATTGCGGAAGAACAGTAGCATGCGATAATAGCACGAGAGCAATGGCCGAAATCGTGCCCACGGAAATGACACGTGGGATAGGACAATTTCCGACATCTGTTCGTCCTTGACGTTGCAAGGTGTATTTCGTTTTCGATAGGCGACGGCCTGTGCTGGAAATTGGCCACCACTGTCATGTCTACTACTCGATCACCACTCGCTCCACCACGCACTGCAGAAGAAAGACAAAAAGGCCCGCTTTCCGGACCTACCCCGACCATTAGTACCCTTGTGACGTCACTTTTAATATGTACAATTTTCATGTTTCTTAACCTATTAACAATAATAACAGTTAACTCTTATCTTATTACTAACAAGAACTACCGTTTTGTGTCACTAACCGTAATTGTATTTTAACAACTTTCCTTTTTTTCAGATTTAGCACTAGAAACAGCACTTAGATTAAACGTTTTCACCACTCGATATAATAAATTCAACCAAATCGGCGTGCAGTCCTACTCCCGGTATACAGACTGTCCGATTTGAGCCAAAAGCTGAGCTTTTTGTGTCAATCGATTTTACATGGTACGTCCGAGCCGAAAGCACCCGAACATTTTGACAATGCTCTTCCAGTCGGTCAACCTTTCGACAATGCTCCATGAATAGGCCCATGTTATACGGCTGGCGAGCCTTGTATCAATTTCTGCTAGCGCTCAAACCGCTGCCAATAAATTCCTTCCAGGTAGTGTGGTAGTATTGAGACGCAATCGGCACCCCCTTTATACCGACAAGAGGAGAACTCTCGCCGGTATATGGGGAGACATTGTACACGGTGGGTTCGATGGAATAAAAGAATCCTTGCGGTGGAGCCAGCAAGTAACTCTTGGAACCGCTGGTTACACGGTTGTGGAAACAAGTTAATAAAACTTTTATAAGACCATAAAGATTTTGAAAATGTTCTAGTGAAGGATGTTATGACCACTTGAGAACCTTCATAAAATCTACTTGCTGCCATGAAAACTAGCAT
>JAHHFK020005755.1:0-32956 GCA_024533555.2 Aedes koreicus | reverse complement strand
TTTTGCTTGGAAATTCAAAAAAATACCAATACAATGACTAAAAATGACTAAAATCGGTTAAACGGTTTAGGAGTTATAAATTTTTTGAAAATTGAAGATTTTGAAAAATCACGATTTTTTGGACCAGTCTAACGCAGAAAGGTCCAGTCTAATAACGAAATAAAAAAATACGGGTCTAATATTTTTCGATGTTGAACAATCCTACCGAATATTATAAAATTCTGAGAGATCGTATAACTTTTTTTCATGGAATTGCTGTATATATATATATATATATATATATATATATATATATATATATATATATATATATATATATATATATATATATATATATATATATATATATATATATATTATATATATTATATATATATATATATATATATATATATATATATATATATATATATATATATATATATATATATATATATATATATATATATATATATATATATATATATATATATATATATATATATATATATATATATATATATATATATATATATATATATATATATATATATATATATATATATATATATATATATATATATATATATATATATATATATATATATATATATATATATATATATATATATATATATATATATATATATATATATATATATATATATATATATATATATATATATATATATATATATATATATATATATATATATATATATATATATATATATATATATATATATATATATATATATATACATATATATACATATATATCTATAAATGAATTTCTGTCCGTCTGTCTGTCTGTCTGACCCTTATAGACTTGGAAACTACTGAACCGATCAGCGTGAAAATTTGTATGCAGCTGTTTTTGGGGCCGGAGAAGGTTCCAAGGTAATGGTTTAAGATCCCTTCCCCTTTCGGAAAGGGGGGCTCCCATACAAATAGAACACAAATTTTTGCATAACTCGAGAACTAATCAAGCAAATGGAACCAAATTTGGCATGTGTGGTTTTTTGGAGGCAAGAAATGTTTTGACGTAGGACTACGTCTTTGTTTTCAATATAGGGGTACAAGTTGCGATTACGAAAATTTGGAGCATCACGAAATATGCTTAGGTTTTGAAAGTTAATAACTAAGTCATTTCATGACCGATTTTCAAAATTTTTGCACCGATCGATTGCAAATCTTTCTACTCGTCAATTCCACTATTGAAAACTATTAATTTTAAGTAAAAAACTATCGAAATTCTTATAAATATAAAAATGAATTTCTATCGAACTGACTCTTATAGACATAGAAACTACTTAACCGACTGGCATGAAAATTTGTATGCAGTGGCTTTTGGGACCGGGCAAACTTTTTATGATGGTTAAAGATCACAATCTCCTCCCCCCCCACCAATGGAATGGGGGGCTCTCATACAAATGAAACACAAATTTCGGCATAATTCAAGAACTAATCAAGCAAATGGAACCAAATTTGGCATGGGAAAGTTTTTGAAGGCAAAGAAGGTTTCTATGTCAATTTGAGACCCCTCCCACCTTTAGAAAGGGGGGGGCTCCCATACAAATGAAGCAGGAACTTCTAATTACTCAAGAACTAATCAAGTAAATGGAACCAAATTTGCCATGTGGAAGTACTTGAAGGCAAGAAATGTTTCTATGGTAGATTGAGACCCCTCCCACCTCTAGAAGGGGGAGTGGGCTCCCATACAAATGAAACAGGAACTTCTGATAACTCTAGAACTAATCAAGTAAATGAAATAAAATTTGACATGTGGAAGTTTTTGAAGGCTAGAAATGATTATTTGGTAGTTCAAGACCCCTCCCACTTCTAGAATTGGGGGCTCCCATACAAATGAAATTGGATTTTTTGCATAACTCGAGAACTAACTAAGCAAATGGAACCAAATTTGGCATGTGGAAGTTTTTGAAGGCAAAAAATGTTTCTACTGTGGTTCGAGACCCCCCCCCCCTCTGGAAGAGGGGATGCTTTCAAACAAACGAAACTCAAAATTCAACCAAACATAAGAGTATATCATATTTATTATGCATCGAGCATTATAAATGTTACATAATATGATTCAATATTGCAAACCACTAGGGGTCGTTTGATGTGTGCTTATTTGCAATCACAGTTCACTGTTTGATGGCATGTGATAATTTATGTTTTATGGCAAGTGTTACAAGTGTTTTTTGCGTTCTAGTGCGATGGACAGAGTCCATACCATTCGATAAGAAACAAATTATTTTGAGGAAGTGTAACTAAAATGTCGCAGCATAGGGCTGCAAACTATTTACGTGAGTTGCTCAAGCTTTAAGCTTCAGCTTCATGACGAAGTGAGGTGGCTGCACTAGCTGCTCTCCTGACCCCAAAACGGCCCCTTTCAAGGCTTCCAAAATAACTGGAAAAGAGGGTTGTTCGAAATGGGCGGTAGCAATAAGTATCGTATGTCGAAGCCATAGTGTTTTCGACATTTGCACATTTTTCAGGGCAGCTCGGTCCCAAGCTTAATAATACGCCCCTAATAATGAACTCACATGAACACACGCTCAAATATTCTGTCAAAATAACACAGCAAATCGAAACAAAGGCGCAAATATGTATAGCAAGGTGCTGGCTACAAGGTGTACTTCGGACCAAGGGGTTCTACAACACTGAATCAATTTCGTATCGCTAATTGCATATTTCTTGTTGGTTAAACCATCTGTAATATTGTTCTTGTATATTACATGTTTATTAGGGTAACCTGTTTAGTGTATTGCAGTTATTTTTTCAGTGAAACCAATTTCGAAAACCCTTTAAACAATTAGGCGACTGGAGGTGAACTCGATTGCACATTGCTGCATAGTCCTACGTTACCTTTACGTACAACCTTTGGGCTGAACCTTGTAAGTAGTTTTTATGGTGGTTTGAGACCCCTCTTCTCTCTGAAAGGGAAGACTCTCATACAAATTAAACACAAACTTCAACCAAACATGAGAACTATGAAGGCAATTAAAACTCAAAATGTGTATTTCTCGGGTAAGAAGCATGTTCTGCTAGAAGTTTGAACCCCCTCCTAGTCAATAAAGGGGATGCTTGATCTACTTTCAGTGCTACATTATGAACAAGACATTAATCTATGGTTATGCAAGAGAAAATTACGATCAAACTGACATTATACGGCGTAGTTTGAAGATAATTTTTTTGTCTATGAAATGCTTCTACACAGAATGAAAAACAATGGTAGAAACTACCGATCCGAGGGTTAAATAAAAAACACAAACAAAAATAAAATCAAAAACAACATTAAAAAAATTAAACTCGATTTGCTCACATTAACAAACGAAGATATTTTAACAAAATTTATTCCGAAAAACAACCATAAATGCGTCAGTTCTATTAAATTTGCATATATATAGTTGCAAGCGTAGCAACGCCCACACCGAGTTCAGCTAGTTACTCATAAAATAATTGATCTGGAACAATATTCAACCAGCTATAAATTTGCTTGATAAACTTAAAAACAACTGTCCATTAAAGAATGTTGACACCTGTTTCTCAAAGGAAAATATTTATTTTCGAACATATATATTTCATAAATTTGCTTTATATCAATGGATATGAACATACATATGACCATATTCACGTGAGTTTGAATATTTACGTCTCATATTTGAATAACGCTTGAACTTTTCTCTTGATACCTCCTATCCCAAGTAACATTGCTAACACCATCCCCAAGTAACATTGCCAAAACCATCCAGCTTTATTATGTTTTATTAAAGTTTTATGAAAGCCACTAGAAATCAATTCGGCTTTATTATGGCAGCAAGAGATGCCAATAGGTTTCAAATTTTAGTCAGGTTTATGAGAACCTACACAGCTTGTTTACAACGATCTTAAAACCTCGTTTTCTCAAATTCCTTTTACTCCTATCAAAGGTTTTATTTTGACTTTATGAACTCATAAAATGCTGTTTTGAAATGCCGTTTTAGGACTCATTCATATTATCTTATTATGGTCAGTTGAAAAAGCATTTTAAAACCATTTTGCCTCCAGTAAATGCATTAAACGGCTAACTGGCATTGAGGAAAGCTACCAAGCAACCAGATAGTTCTATAGTAGTCATTGCTAAGATAAATTGGCTTTTTTGGCAAAACTGTGATTTCTTGCAATCGCCATATTGAAATATATGAAATAATTGAAATGTGGAAAAATAAATACACCAAATTTTAAATGTAATACAATTGAACTGTAGATCTGAGACAAACTTTGGTATTCGTTTAGATAACCTTATTGAATTCTATCAATTTTCAGGAGTTTCATGATTAATTTACCGAATATATTTCTTTCAATTTTGTTTTTGTTGTTGTAAGCTCGCATAATTTCCAAGGCGCATTAATTTTCAGCTCTTATCGTGCCAATATTCACCATAAAATTAAATGCGCATATGATTTGGAGCATGATACGCTATAAAAAAATCTCAATTTGTTTTATATATTTTGCTATCAATCATAATTTTCCGCAACAGAAGAACTTTTTTCTGAGCCATTATTTGCTGTTGAATGAATCAGAAGAGCAACAAAGCAAAACAACAAAATCCAACCACGATATGGCCGTGAAGTTTGACAGCTGTGGTCATTCAGCCCTATGCTGGTTT
This sequence comes from Aedes koreicus, assembly GCA_024533555.2. Lineage (NCBI taxonomy): Eukaryota > Metazoa > Arthropoda > Insecta > Diptera > Culicidae > Aedes > Aedes koreicus. The sequence continues at coordinate 28,323 of JAHHFK020005755.1, read as the reverse complement.
TGATGGTGGCCAATAGGTTTTATGATGGTTCTCAAGTGGTCATAACATCTTTCACTAGAACATTTTCAAAATCTTTATGGTGTTAGAAAGGTTTTATTAATTTGTTTTCACAACCGTCTATAGAGTGGGCCACTTTGTACACATTTCGGCTTTAAAGATGCATAGAGGAGGTGTTGGTGGATAAAACAGTTTTGAATGTAGTGTCATCAACAAAGCCGGGAGGAGTGCTATACGGCTGGAATAGAACTGAAATTGTTACTTGGGTCCTGCTTTATTAAGTTTTATTAAAGTTTTATGAAAGCCACTTGAAATCAATTTGGTTTTATTATGACACCAAGATGCAAATTGGCACTGAAAGAAATCAAGACCAAACAGTTTTGTTATAGTCATTGCGAAGAAAAATTGGCTTTATGGTAAAACTGTGATTATTTTCCAATCGCCATATTGAAATATAAGAAATGATTGAAATATGGAAAAATAAATGCATCAAATATTCAATGGTATGCAAATAAACTGTAAATCGGAGACTTATTTCGACATTCTTTTAGATAATCTCATCCAATACCAAGCACTTTTCAGGAAATTCATGATTAATTTATCGAGTTTTTTTTTTAATTTGATTTATTCTGTTGTAAATTCGCATAATTTCCGAGGCGCATTAATTTCCGGCTCTTATGGCGCCAATGTTCACCATAAAAATAAATGCGCATATAATTTGGAGCATAATACGCTGTAGAAAACACAATTTGGTTTGTTTATATTGCTATCAAATAAAATTTCCCGCAACACTAGACCTTTTTTTTACTGCTAAATTAATCAAAGAAGCAGAGAATCGAACAAAGCAGAACAACAAAAAACAGCCTCGACTTCACAGTGAAGTTTGACAGCTAGGACCAGCTAGGCCGTATTGCTGGAGAAGAACAAAGCTGGACCCCAAAGCCGTGTAGATGATCTTGGTTGGATACTCGGATAGCCACAAAGGATACCGGCTGATTGATGCGAAGACACACAAGCTTGTAGTAAGTCGAGGTGTACGATTCGTTCCAGATGTCACGGTATGCGTTGATGAAAATGAAGCGATCGTTGAGTACGCGTTCTTAGAGATTCAAAATCCTGCACGAAAGGTCCGTGATCCTGCCAACGATATCAAAGAAGAAAATCAAAGCGTTATTTTGGATGCGGATGAAGAATTTTTTGACATGGTGAGTGGAAACAACACCATTATGACGGATGATGAAAGTTTCGCAGAAGATTCTGGAGATTCTGTGGAACAGGAGGAGCAGGACGAAGCAATTAATGATTCAAGAGATGTGAGACGGTCATTGAGGAACTGCAAGGGGGTCCCCCCTCCACGTTATCCTGGAGCAGCTTTTGCGGCGCAGTCGCGAGATCCTCGAACCGTTGCTAAAGCTAAGAACAGTTCACACTGGGAAGAGTGGAAAGCTGCCATGGAAGAGGAAATGAACTCTCTGAGAAGCAATAAAACGTGGGTCATGGAGGACCTACGTGCTGGTAAGCGCCCTGTAGGATGTAAGTGGATTTTTAAGCGGAAGGAGAATGACCAAGGTGAAGTGCGCCTGGTAGCGCAAGGCTAAACCCAGAAGTACGGATGTGACTACGACGAAGTATTCGCCCCCGTTGCGAAGCAGGTAACCCTGAGTTCACTGTTGGCTGTTGCTGGGAGGCGGAACTAACTAGTGAAGCACGTGGACGTAAAGACAGCGTACCTCTACGCCGAACTGGATGAGACAATTTATATGAAGGAGCCCCCTGGCTTTGAAACAAGTTCAGGAAAATTTGCTGCCTGAAGAAAAGCCTTTACGGACCCAAGCAATCGGCGAGGATGTGGAACAAGAAAATTAATACCGTTTTTCGCCGAATCGGATTCAAACCCTCAAATGCAGATCCGTGCTTGTACGTACGGTTGAAGGAAGGTAAATATAGCTATATTCTATTATATGTGAACGGCATGCTGGTGATCACTCCGAGCCAGGAGGAGTATAGCGAGGTAATATCGTATCTGGAGGAAAATTTCTCGCTGACGATCCTGGGAGATGCGAAGCACTTTCTTGGGATCCAAGTTGAACGCACAACTACAGGATTTTCATTGAGCCAGGAGACGTTCATCAAGAAGCTAGCGAGTCGTTTCGGATTGGAGGATGCAAAACCTGCAAAAGTACCGATGGAGCCAGGCTTCATTCAGCAGAAGGAGGAGAGCGAGCTACTACCTTCGAACGACAAGTATCAAAGGATGATCGGCGGCCTACTGTATGTCGCAGTGAACACTCGGCCGGACATCGCTATCTCGGCATCGATCCTCGGAAGGAAGGTGAGAGTTGTCCAACAGCTGAAGATTGGAGCGAAGCAAAACGAACATTACGGTACTTGAATACGACGTCCGACCTGAAGCTGCAACTGCAATGCGATGCTGATGAACTGACTGGTTTCGCGGATGCAGACTGGGCCGGGAATGCGAGCGATAGAAAATCGAACACCGGTTTCCTGTTCCAACTTGGCGGAGCACCAATTGCATGGGCAGCGCGGAAGCAATCACGCGTGGCACTTTCAAGCACGGAAGCGGAATATATTTCTCTGGGGGAAAGTGGGCAGGGACTCTTATGGATATTGAAGCTTTTCAAGTCAATTGGCGAAGAGGGGAAGTATCCGGTGGTCATTGGAGAAGACAACCAAAGTTGTATGAAGCAGCTGAAGCAAGATTCTGTCCAGCAACGCTCGAAACATGTGGATACTCGATACCACTTTATTAAGGACCTTTATCGAAACGGAACTATTGACGTAGTCTACATTCCTACTAATGAGATGGTGGCTGATATCCTAATCAAGCCACTGGGACGTGTGAAGCTGGAATATTTCCGGAACAAGCTTGGACTTCAAGTTGAGGAGGAGTGAAGAGGTAGCAACAGAAGTAGCAAGCCATGATATTCAAAGTATTTGTTAGAAGAGATAAATAAAGACGTTCCTTGTTATTTGTTCAACCTAAGTAGACGTGTTTCCTTGTACCCTCAAGACAAGGCTGACCATACTTGCCTTCAATTGGTGTTTGGAAGACCCCATCATCCAACCCACACACAGGCCCGGAACGACTGGAGGACGTTATCGTAATGGGGGGACTCTATAGGTCCCACGATTGCTGGCATTTCCCTTAGGATGAGTTTTGATTTCCTATTTTTATGATACATTTACTACACGTTCTGCAGGCACTCTGAACATCAGGTTTCTTTGTTCTCAATGCACTGACATCTTAGAGAACAAAGATTTTATGTCGTTGGCATTTAAAAGAACCCGTTCTGTAATAAATTGTAAATGTGGAAGGGTGACTCCGCAATAAGGCATTCAATTCTCGTTTCATTTAATCTGCACTAATGATTCTCCAAAAGCATTCTCAGCTTAGTGGCGTATCCGACTCATGCAAACTGGAAACAGAATCAGACGGAATGAACAAATGCAAACAAACTGGATCTATATACGACAACCACAACTCATCTACATTTTCCTCGTGGAGCCGGTTGTATTATTTCAAACATTCGAAGCCTCTGGTTGTTTGTTTAGTGCATTAATTACTATTGCAATGTTTCCGACCAACCGGTTCGAGGATTCCGCAGTCCTCGTCCTTCCAGCATTGTGTTGGTTTATATAAGTTATTTGTGGTTCATACGGCATGCATCAGCCGCTTCGCTTTGCCCTTGGAGTGCGGTGTATCAAGACACAGCCCAATCACGTCCCACCGTCGAGAATGTTCGATGAAATCCTCAGTAAAATAGATTTACTGAACTGTAGCAAAATTTTATGAACTTATTTCATGTGAATATTTCCACATCATTCAACAACCTCAAAATTGTATCTAAAATTAACGAACACTACAATTTATCTGACCATTTCCTACTGGTCGGGATGGAATCGCATCACTCTCTGCGCCCTCCACTCTGAGCCTGTTTTCACTCCTGCTAAATCAATCAAGCCATGCGAAGAGAACTGGACCAACATCGATTCAATATGCTGGCAATAAATGTAATTGAAATCGAGCAGAGTTGATCAGTGTTAAATTGAATTAGTGCAACAACTGCGTCAGGAAGTAATTGTTGACTGATGGAATCAATTTAGATAAAATATGCACGCTATTCACCACCGGTCTAATCTGATTTCGCAAAATTCGCAGAATACCGATAACGAGTCCCATCATTTACCAAATCGAAAAACTAAGGTCGCTTTCAATCAGCCCAAAAGTGGCCTTCCAACCTAAAGGATTCTTTGATCTGATATCGGACCAGCATGGCCAATCGGAACGGTCTTCGTGTTGCTTTCTCGCACCCAAAAGAACGATGAGATACATGTTTTGAATATTTCTTTTCCGTCGAATCAAACCACTAAGGGATAGCAATTTGATTGCCAATCAATTTGGCGAACGGACATTCCACCCATCGTCAATTGTCGTCCTACGATAAAAAAAACTTCAAGGACCTGGTGAATACAAAGTAAGAAAAGAGTTGTGACAGCTCCGGTGCACTGTCAGCTGACGTGCCTTTTTTCGTGTCGTGCCCACTGTCCACCACGGGTCTTTGATATTTGAAGTGCCTTCGCATGTGTGCCGCTACCTTAGGTTGAAGATGAACTGGACACAGAGTGCTTCTCTGGAGGATGCTTATTCCTTCGATGGCGGTGTGCGTTCTTAGAGAGCCCCGTTTGTTAGAAGCTAAGACGTGAAGCAGAAGGTTGCCTTTCTTGAGGTGTTTTGTCAGTCAACACTTGCATGTCATTTGAAGTGCCGACAGCTGCTGCAAGCCAAGTTGCCACTAATTGCGCAAACAATTGAGCATTAATCACATGGTTGGTTGTGTCGTTGACAATGTCGTTTGCCTATGTTGGTTGATCGATGAGGAAAGTTTAAACGGATATTGTCTAATTGGGTTCTATTTTGTTGGAATCCAGAAACATATGCCTGTCGTCACATCAGGTAGGTTGATTTTTCTATAACATATGACTAATTTTGCGGACATGGCTGCCATTATCTGTGGATAAGCGACATTGAAGGTCCACATAAATCTTACAAGTTCTCTTTAGGAGACCCCTCGATTGTTAATGTCTTAACTGTTTGAAATAAAATGATTGATTTTATGTATTTCTGCACTACATTCGCATTGTTTTTAAATCGATTTGGTCGAAATCATAGAAAACACAATCAATATTAACACATTCAATTCCTTTGTGTGTCCGAAAACTGGTGATTCGAGATGTGTAAAATTCCGAATCGCATTGCACTACAGAGTGGCCGAATATTATCCGTACAATAAAATGGTGTTAAAACTATCTTTTGTTGTTGGATTAAAAAATCAATATGTATTGTTTGTTATAGCAATATGTTTGCAAATTACAAGTTTTATTTGTTTATTTCAAAATGGTTGTCTCGTGCTGCGATGCATGCCTTCAAACGTTTCGGGAAGTTATCCACGATGGCCGCGAGCTCTTCGACAGATATTTGTTCCCAAACCTTTAAAAGAGACGATTTTAGATGTTCTAGTGATTTATGTGGTGTACTGCAGGCTCTCGAATCCAAGATGGACCATACCGAATAGTCCATCGGATTCAAATCCGGTGAGTTAAAAACCTTGGGAAAATGCGTTCGCAAAGACTAATATTATTTTTTGCTCCATGACCCGGCGCCCAGTCTTGTTGAAAAATCCATTCATTTTTGCCAAAATGCTGCGATGCCCAAGAAGCTACTGTGTCAGTAAAAAGTTTCTGATATACCGCTTGATTCACTTTCACCCTTTTGTCGATGAAGATCAAAGTGGTTTTCCCGGAATGAGTTATCCCAGCCCAAACCATGGGGATGATGATTCCTTGAGATACTTTCTCGATTTTTGAAAGCAGCAGGAAGCAACTGCCGATCATTTTGGTGGTTGTGTTGCTGCTCGATTGTGAAAACTTTTTCATCGGTGAACTGCACTGACCGATAGTGGCCCTCGGATAAGCGGTTCACGAGAACCTTTGCTTTTTTCAACCGGTTTGCTTTCATGGTGTCATTCAAGTAGTGATTCTTGCACAATTTATATGACTGAAGCTTCAAATCGTCGTAAACTATGGTTCCCATGGAAGATTTTGAAATTTTCAGTGATTTCGCAAACTTTCGGATGGAAATCTAAGATTATTTCGTCGCCGAATAATCTCGCGCTTTTGAGGAGTCCGAACGGTGCGCTTTTTTTCTTTCCCTACGCGGTCATCTAGCGTTACAAGCTGTTGGTATCGTATTATTGCGTCACACACTGTAGATTTTGCCATATTCCGGGTCTTACTTATTCGACTTCAGTTTGAATGAATTAGAAATCACAACTGTACCAAACTTACTGCGTAGAAAGACAACAGGTCAAGATGTTATACCATGACAGGGACGAATGATCCGAAGGGTTAAAGTCCCTCTCAGAAATAAAAGAAGAAGAAGTTATACCATGTAGGGATGCTTAGTTTAATCCGCTTGGTTGTGTTGAGGCATGCCGACAAAGTCTGTACGGATAATTTGCAGACACCCTGTATTGACGGAAAGTTCGGAATAAGCATACCAACCGTTTGAAAAATTTGCTTGAAATACTGGTTGAGGCTGGTTCGTCAAGCCAGGAAGACTGGATCCTACTTATCAAACCCATCAACACCTTGTCCAGGACCAATGGTTTTAACGCCTTTCAGAAGGAAGACGTGATCAGAGGTTTCTCGTCAGAAAACCCCAACTTCGGTTTGGGATTATCCCACGAACTGCTTTTCAATTGGTGACAGTTGGTGGCATAGATTTTGGGAGAATTACTTGAAGACGGTGCTTACTGATACTTTCAGCAATTCAGCAAGTGACTATTTTATAGAAGGGAAATACGATATCTTCCATCAACAGCTCCAGTAAATACTCTTCTTGATCATTTGGATCGATGATTTTCTGAAGGTTAGGGGTCGGAATCCAACATTTTGGATAATTATCCAGGACTCCTGATTTTCTGATTTCTCTATTTGAGTGCTTCATTTTAATATCCGTGTTCAAAAGAAGTGTTTGAATTGTCACTCACCTGTCATACTTCCACGCTGTAAGCTTTGGTTTCGTTGAGTAATAGTACACCGTGTCCAATATATTCTCATACACTTTTTCCTTGCATTGGTGTCGTGCAACTACTCAACATGCTTCACGTATGTGTTGGTGTAGTTTTGCACTATGTTTATACAAACGCTTTTAGGTTATGTCCGATTGTTTTTTATTATTATTATTATTATTATTATTATTATTATTATTATTATTTTTTTTTTTTTTTTATTATAACATTCTTTGTATCCTGTTTCGGAACTTGTTGGATGATTCGCCGAATTCAAAAGCAGATTCCACTGCCGAAAAAGTCCTAATAATGGCCGTCAGTGGTTCGTGGTAGCCATATGCAGTACGGTGATATCTTGGTTGCAACAAGGAAGAATTCCATAACATTCGTTGAGGGACACGAAAAACCTACTGTGATAGCAATTCCGGACAATCCACTTCACCGTTTAAAAGCTTAACGACGAATGTTGCCTGCTGAATTTTTCTTCTTTGCTCCAGATTGTCTAAACCCAATAACAAACATCTGCATGGATACGGCGGTAAATTGACAGGATCGCGCCATGGAAGGTTTCGCAAAGCCAGCCTTACAAATCTCTTCTGTACCCGTTCAAGACGTAGAATCCAGGTAACTTCATACGGACTCCAGACAACAGATGCGTTCTCTAGTATAGGGCGGACTAGTGAACAATACAGCGCCTTTAAGCAGTGGGGGTCGTTGAAATCCCGTGCGATTTTGGGAATGAATCCAAGTTGACGATTAGCTTTGGAAATTATGGCTTGATAGTGTAGACGGAAATCCAGTTTCGCATCCAAAAGAACACCCAGGTCATTTACTTTATCAACTCTACTCTCTTTCATTCGGTGTTTATCTTTTATCAGCGATGAAGGAGTTTCGTGCTGTGGTGATAAAAAAGTTTTTGAAAGGTGAGCGCCCGGGCGCTATTTTCAGAAATTTGAAAATCCTCGGAGTAAAGCTGGATTTTGTGTACCGAACCATCCGAAGGTACCGTGACACCTGCTCGTTGGATGACCGGAAGAGATCCGGTCGTACTCATACGGTGTGGACTGCATGAGTTGTTAAAGTGGTCAGGGAACGGATTAGACGAAAATCACAGCGCTCTGTACGTAAAATGGCCGCAGATCTGAATGTTTCGAGATCGTCAATGCACAATATACAGCAAAATGACCTCGGATTCCAAGCTTTCAAGAAACGTAAGGTTCACGGAGTTTCGAAACCCTCCAAGCAGAAACGACTTGAAAGAGCAAGTCTGCTTTTGTCGTGGCACGGTGGGGAAGAATTTATCTTTTCCGACAAAAAGTTATTCGTCTTGCAACAATCCCACAACGTCCAGAACGACAGATTGTGGGCTCTCTCTTCGGGAACTGATCCAGAGAGTGATAGAAATATTCCACGGTTCCAAAGTGCTGCGTCAGTGATGGTTTGGTGAGGAATTTGCAAGCGAGGCAAATTACCACTGGTTTTCATCGAAAAAGGCGTTAAAGTGAATGCCGTATATTATAAAACGGAAGTTTTGAAGAAAGTTGTCAAGCCATATGTACAAGATGTGTTTGTAGATGATCACTATGTGTTTCAGCAGGACGGAGCGCCAACGCATACTGCAAATCTCGTTCAGGGCTGGTGCCGAGAAAATTTGACGGACTCATATCTCCATGAAGAATTATCCAATCATAATGAAATTTTGACCAGTTATTTGTATGTAATCGGATACTGAACTATTAGATTACTATTATAGTTATTCTATCGTAATAATAATTTTCTTATGATTCAAGTGCATTCATATTAAATCACCCCAAAATGTGCGAGAAATAACGAAGAAGGGGGCAAAATTTGGAAGCGGCTTCAGCAAAGGGCTACAAGTCAATCAATTTCAGGAAGGTTGTCCTGTTTACTCGAGATTCTGGCATCTCAATGGCTTGATTTTTGGTGGTCACCTTGCTAGCTGCTCACCTCAGCGTCTTGTTTTGACTGGCTTCGAGACAACCGCCATTTTAGCGGGATTGTTGTCCAGTATTTTTTTGCCATGTCCTGACTGTTCAACATTTGGCGTTGAAAAACTTCAATTCTCGAGTACTTTATCGAACATACGTATCTGATTTTGTAAATAAAGAGGGGAAATAAGATTCAAACGTTCAATTCTTGAAATCCATAGCACTTTCATGCAAACTAGGTCCACCAACACAAGGAATAACATTTCCCTAACATGATGGTGGTGCTACTTTCTGTGAGGGTGTTGAGAGTTTTGAGAATTTTACGTTTGAATTTTACTTCTCCTCTTTGTTTATAAAGTCAAATACGACTGTTTGAAAAAGTACTCGAGAATTTTTTGAAATTCCTCCTTGAGCATTAAATTATCAGCGTTTTGTACACTCAACACGGGAGTGAAGTTTTGGAATCCATAGTAAGCATGACTTCCTTCAATAATGCATCTACGAATTTCTCTATTGCAGTAGTTATTCAAAGTCACCAATGATAAGACGACCCACAAATTCATTCACCACCTCAAACTCAGCTCCATCGATTATCATAGTTGGGCCTCTTCTACGCTCGGTTCTTCTTACCAACAGATACGTAGTCTTCCTATAATCCAAACTTTTCTGTCACACGTTTAAGCTTGGTGTACTGATTAGCAACCGCGTGAAACGCTCTTCTCACAATGTCTATGTCGTCAGCAAAGCAAATAAACTGACTGGATTTAGTGGAAATCGTACGGTGCATGTTTAATAACACCTTCTTGTGCCATTTTTAACCGAAATTGAGTGTTTGAGTGTTTCAAATGAGTTCGGTAACGCACCCATATCCTCACACAGTATTGTACGTCATCTACAGTAGCCTCTTCGCGATGAATTGGAGCGTATGCGGCCTTGAAACCGATGAACAGCCTCTGTCGCAACGTAGAGATTTGGCTTGTTATAGATCTCTTCATAACTTCAAATCTGCCTGCAAGCGACGATAAACGGGGGAAGATGATCTAGGAAATCTAGTTTAGGTGTTCGTCATAGTGCTGCTTCCGCTTTTCAATCACGTCACGTTTATCTGTCAAGATTCCCCCTTATCCTTATCTCGACACATTTCCTTTGCTTTGCGGCACTAAAATCCTTTGCTGGATCCGTTGAGGGACTTCGAAGAGCTCTCCCTCATCCGACAACACTGCTTCTAGACTTTTAGTGTACTCAGTTTCAACTTCGGGTACCTTCATTCGTTCCAGATTATATCGTGGCAGGTGGCTGTAACGAATGTTGTTTACTAGGGAATGAATGAACGAAGGAACTTTGAAAAATACAAGATAGTGGTCCGAATCGACTTTCGTCGTCGATAATATCCGAGAAGTGCCTTCCATCGATCAAAACGTGGTTAATTTGTGATTCGCTCTATTGTGGTGAGCTCCAGGTTTACCAATATGGGAGGCTGTACTAAAATTTAAAAAAATACTGCATATGGCTATTTTATTCGAGGTGGCAAAATTGATGAATTGGAAGCCGTATTCGTTTGTTAGCTGGTGTGCGTTGAAGTTACCTGCACTGAAAAGATTGTTTCTTAAATTCACTTTCACTCGTTTCGTAAACATGGATTTTGTACGTGAAAATTTACAAATGTCTCGAAAATTGTAAGAAACAATCATCACAAATGGCATCGGGTAAAATGTTCTAATTATGCCTTTTTGTATAATGCATGAAATGTATTCCGTACATACCAGCCAATCGCTGTTCCTCTTGTATTGTACTCGCATATGCTGGTGTTGCTTCTGATTTGGGCTAGAATCATTAGTTTATCCCGAATTTAAGAAGCGTTGTAGAATAGTGTGACTTCAGCCTTATTAATCAAGCAAATTCTCATGAGTCACGCTGGATTCAATTACAGCTCTTCCCAAAAATAGATGACCAAATCCCATGTCGGAAACATTGAAAATCCTACTCTTCTTGGTAGGCTTTATTTTTTAATTACATTTCGAGTCTTTAAAGCAGATATCTTCATCATTCATGCAACCACCCGAGTGTTGCTTCTTTTTTTAGTACAATGTATTCGTAGCTCTTTGTGTGCTTCCGTAAAATGTGCGAATGTTCTTTCTGTGTAAACAAATGCTTCGAAGTTTGTCAGTTGGGCATGTGGATTGATTATGAATCTTGCTCGACGAAAGGTACAAATCAATTGGTTGCCGAAAAATATAAACTAAATTTTGATTATAAACTAAATTAAATTTTCCGTGTTTAACCGGTCTAATTACCTCCTGGGCGTTGTGATCTACGATGACGATTTTAACGTCAAGACTCGGTCAGCTGTCGTATTCCTACTGCAGCTATGCATAAAAAGCGCCATACCCAAGTAACATTGCCAAAACCATCCAGCTTTATTAAGTTTTATTAAGGTTTTATCAAAGCCACTAGAAATCAATTTGGTATTATTATGACACCAAGAGATGCCAATAGGTTTCATATTTTAGTCAGGTTTATGAGAACCTACACAGCTTGTTTAAAACGATCTTAAAACCTCGTTTTCTCACATTCCTTTAACTCCTATGAAAGGTTTTATTTCGACTATATGAACTCATAATATGCTGTTTTGAAATGCCGTTTTAGGACTAATCATATTATCTTATTATGGTCAGTTGAAAAAGCATTTTAAAACCATTTTGCCTCCAGTAAATGCATGAGGCGGCAAATTGGCATTGAGGAAAGCCACCAGAGAACCAAATAGTTTGAAAGTAGTCATTGCGAAGATAACTTGGCTTTATGGCAGAATTGTGATTTTTTTTACAATCGCCATATTGAAATATTAGAAATAAGAGAAATGTGGAGAAATAAATGCATCAAATTTTCAATGTAATGCAAATGAACTGTATATCGGAGACCAATTTCTACATTCTTTTAGATAACTTTATTGAATTTCATCAATTTTCAAAAAAAATCATGTTTAATTTATCGAATATATTTGTTTTTATTTTGTGTTTGTTGTTGTAAACGAGCATAATCTCCAAGGCGCATCAACTTTCGGCTCTTATCTTGCCAATATTCACCATAAAATTCAATGCGCATCTGATTTGGAGCATGCTACGCTGTAAAAAACTGAATTTGTTTTGGATATTTTGCAATGAAACAAAATTTTCCGCAGCCTTTTTTCCTCAGATATTATTTACTGCTAAATGAATCAGAAGAGCAGAGAATCGAACAAAGCAGAACAACAAAAACCAACCACGATATCACAGTTAAGTTTGACAGCTGTGGCCATTTGGCCGCATGCTGGTTTTCAATGCAGCCAATAGGTTTTATGAAGGTTCTCAAGTGGTCATAGCATCTATCACTAGAACATTTTCAAAATCTTTATGGTCTTAGAAAGGTTTTATTAATTTGTTTTCACAACCGTCTATAGAGTGGGCCACTTTGTACACATTTCGGCTTTAAAGATGCATAGAGGAGGTGTTGGTGGACAAAACAGTTTTGAATGTAGTTTCATCAACAAAGCCAGGAGGAGTGCTATCCCAAGTAACATTGCCAAAACCATCCAGCTTTATTAAGTTTTATTAAAGTTTTATGAAAGCCACTAGAAATCAATTCGGCTTTATAATGGCAGCAAAAGATGCCAATAGGTTTCAAATTTTAGTCAGGTTTATAAGAACCTACACAGCTTCTTTACAACGATCTTAAGCCCTTGACTTCTAAAATTCCTTTAACTCCTATCAAAGGTTTTATTTTGACTTTATTAACTCATAAAATGCTGTTTTGAAATGCCGTTTTAGGACTCATTCATATTATCTTATTATGGTCAGTTGAAAAATCATTTTAAAACCATTTTGCCTCCAGTAAATGCATTAAACGGCTAACTGGCATTGAGGAAAGCTACCAAGCGACCAGATAGTTCTATAGTAGCCATTGCTAAGATAAATTGGCTTTTTTGGCAAAACTGTGATTTCTTGCAATCGACATATTGAAATATATGAAATAATTGAAATGTGAAAAAATAAATACACTAAATTTTAAATGTAATACAATTGAACTGTAGATCTGAGACAAACTTCGGTATTCGTTAAGATAACCTTATTGAATTCCATCAATCTTCAGGAGTTTCATGATTAATTTACCGAATATATTTCTTTCAATTTTGTTTTTGTTGTTGTAAACTCGCATAATTTCCAAGGCGTATTAATTATCAGCTCTTATCGTGCCAATATTCACCATAAAATTTAATGCGCATATGATTTGGAGCATGATACGCTATTAAAAAAACTCAATTTCATTTGTTTATTTTGCTATCAATCATAATTTCCCGCAACAGTAGAACTTTTTTCTTAGCCATTATTTACTGTTGAATGAATCAGAAGAGCAACAAAGCAAAACAACAAAAACCAACCACGATATCGCCGTGAAGTTTGACAGCCCTATGCTGGTTTTGATGGCAGCCAATAGGTTTTATGATGGTTCTCAAGTGGTCATAACAGCTTTCACTAGAACATTTTCAAAATCTTTATGGTCTTAGAAAGGTTTTATTAATTTGTTTTCACAACCGTCTATAGAGTGGGCCACTTTGTACACATTTGGGCTTTAAAGATGCATAGAGGAGGTGCTGGTGGATAAAACAGTTTTGAATGTAGTGTCATCAACAAAGCCGGGAGGAGTGCTATACGGCTGGAATAGAACTGAAATTGTTACTTGGGTAGTCACTTCCCAGGAATGGGCTGTACACTTTAATTATACTAATATTGCACTTGCTAAACTTAGTTTTTAACTTGTACATACTCTGTTGTTGATTGCCCACCATCTCAAATAAGCGCCTCTAATTTTTGTCTATCACAAAAGATTCTGGACCTGGCTCGTTTGGATTTCCACAACTCTTATAGATAAAGGCTAGATCATTTAGATAGGGGGCACTTCATTTTAGAGATAGCAGCGATATGCAAGTTTTCACATTGTTGTGTTTTTTGTACACACTTCTGCTAGGTCTATTTTTTTCACAGTTTAAAACTAATGTGGTCCCACGATATTCATCATGCATGAAGAAAAAAAGAAGGTTACCTGCAAAATCCATCTGGGTCATCTCGGGAGCTAACAAAACTGCTGGATTATCCTAAAAGTACTGTGGCGCGAGTGATTAAAAAGTACGAGAAACTTTAACAACTGCCCGCAAAGTGCAAATCAAGCGTCGGAGTGGAACCGTTGATCGTCAACTGCGGGTGAAGGTCGTTTGGAAAATCAAGGCTGATCCCAACACCCGGATTATGATTTGGCGAAAAAACTTAATCCCGACCGTTGTTCTGTGCTGTGAATCCATCACCGAGCAGGTTATAAATGCTACTGTCGTAATAATTTCTCAATAATAAAACCTTGGAAGGGGTAAGTAGTTCATGTCAATACCTTCGCCAAATTTAAGCCAAGAATTAAGACTTGGGTTGAAGCGAAAATATTATAAATGAAGCGCACACTTTAGCAGAAATGTTCAGATTACGTCACTTTATTTACATGACAGCTGGATTCATATTCATTTAAAATTGCTTAATAATAAGAGTGCAGAAAGAATATGCAAAGCTATTGTCCCGATTTGAATGTTCTTGTTCTTTGTTTAAGTTTTTCGGATGGAAAAAAAAATCGTGACAATATTAATTTATAATCAGTATTGTAGGTTCTAATTACAAATAGGAAAAAACATTAAATATTCTTTACAAACCACATCAAACAACAAGCGAAAAAAAAACACCACCAACTGCAAAAAAAAATAGCTCTCCAGTCACCGCAGGCCATGGCCTAGTAATTGCCGGACAAAGGCAGATTCCAATTAGTTGAATGTTTAATGAGCGATACTAGTGGTGCTGATGATGTGGCAGGGTGTTTAGTCCGGGTCGGGAACAGCATATTTAATTATCCCGCAGAACCACCGAATGGTTGTTGAATTGTTTTTGCTATTGCAGCTTGTTATGTGAAGACGATGAAGATGACGAAGATAACTGTGGTTAAGAAAGACAAGGGATGATACTGCATTCCATTCAATGAATTCATACCCCTAGCGAATGAGTCCATACGCTGCTCCCACACATCCCACATTCCTAGGTGAGGCCTTTCGAGAAGATGTGACTGGAAACCCAAGTCGAACATTTATTACGAACGATAGCGCACTGGTGCGGCAATTAATTACAATGCGTGTAAAATTTACCCTGAAACCCGCTTTCAAAAGCAGTGATGATAATCACCTTAATCGAAGTTTCCAATCGTGACTGTCATAATTTAGAGTTCAGGTAGCAGTTGATAACAATCTCCGCCTTAGTCACGCCAAAATGGCGAAACTAATTCTGATAATTGGTGACACGCTATTTTGATGGATGAAATCAGCCAACCGCTAATCCAAATTCCAAAACCTTGAAATTGCTTTAGACGACTGACGTTAATTGTCCTATTTTCTACCTATTCGCTTTTCAGGAATCCTACCGGAAGCACTGCGTACCAAGTGCAGTCGCTGCTCCGCCACTCAGAAGGAGAACGCATTGAAGATCATTACCACCCTGTACTACAGCTATCCGGAACAGTATCAGGCCCTCCGGGAACGATGGGATCCATCCGGCGAATATCACCGCCGATTCGAGGAGTATATCCAGGGACTGCAGTTCAATCAGATCGGTAGCAACGGCAACGATCGTCCGGTAAAAAATGACTTCGATCGAGACCAATCGCAGGTCCTGCTGCAGACGTTGATCCTCTCGACCACCACGCAACCGTCAGCGTCGTCCCCGAATGCGATCCCCAGCGTACCCGAGCAACGACCATCCCAACAATTGGCTCCATCGGCACAGTTAACACGACCGGTAGCACCTGTTTCAATTACTTCTACCACTACCACCACAACCATTGTCTCCAGTACGACTAGTACGCCTATCCCCACTACCACTACCACTACTACCATTACTACTACCAATCCCACTACCTCTGCTGATTCTGATACTACTGGAACTACTCCTACTACTCCCAACACTACCATGGGCTCTAGTAGTAGTACCAATTTGGCCACAGCGGACACTAGCCAAGCGCCAGGGACGGTAGCCCCCATGGAAAACCCGGTATATAATATGGCTCTCAGATTTACTAATGGAGTGCTAAGTATAGTGATGATAGTTTTTAAGGGTTAACAATTAGGTTTGGCTCTCTCCCTCTGTCTCTTGTACAAACTTACATTAGTTAATATGCATTTATGACGAGTGTTTTTCGAGTGAGTGGCACTAACCGAGACTAATTTCGATTTAACCTTAACCTCTGTAAATATAGGGAACTCCTACTGCATGCTCTGAATACTACTTCTAACCAATAATTTGAATAAACTAGCTTGTTATTATTGCTTTTGCTCTTTCTATACTTTCTCATCTATCTCAGCCTTAACTCATAAGCTTAGTTAATCTTCAGTGTATCTCAATGAACCGATCAACAGTCAACTCAATTAAAAAAACATATGTCGAACGAACCCGCCGATAGCATCGAGAGAACGGGTATGAGACCATCGATATTTTGTGTGGCAGTGTGTCACCAGAACTAGTTTTAACACCCAGTTGCAGCGAAGCGTTTTGTGCACTTTGTCTTCCGGTAAGCGGTGTCAACAGAGGCAGCTATCGCTTTCACCACGGACGGACGCCACGGACGCCGACTGGCCGGTTGGACTGGTAGCGTTTGTGGGTGGGTCGCGCTGCCGCTGCAATAAGTGTGCCATAGGGGATGGTGGGGCAAAATTGGTGAAATCTTATTAACCGATGGCAGCTATTCGGATTTCTTTAGAAACACAGAGAGATGAAGAATTTTAACAGATGCGTAAAATTTCCTTTCTTTTAATTTTGAGGCAAAAAAAAAAAATAATGAAATTGTTTGCAATCTTGTATACAACATGATTCAGGCGATTACTCGCATGAGCATGGGCAGGGTCAGACAGAGGTTGCTACTCCTGCATTGCCAGATAGCTCTAATTATTCAGATGATTGGGACAGAAATACATCCTCAATATGTACTAGGTTAGTCAAATAGTTTTGAAGGCGGAAATGAAAATTCCTTTTTTTTTAAAGGAAATAACTTTTAAAGGGTGTACGGAATCAAATTGCAACACACACATATATTCGGAAAAATTCACCCGTTCAACCAATCATCTTCAAACTTTCAGGAGTAAAAAAAACATGTTATGAATATTTTCCCATGTTTGTTTTATTCAATTTCAATTCCATATCTAAATTCACGAACCATCTTCTTTACACTACCTATAAGGTCCTGTACAACATTTAAACCAACTTTTTTTTGCGTGGCAATCCATTATTTCTTGACATTTTCTGCTCTCTAACGTCCTCAGGGACATCGAATTTATGATGAGCAGTGAATAACTGGAACCCCGGAAGCTGTCGGAAGTCTGCTTTTACATACATCTCATCATCCATAACGAGGCAATGTGGTTTCGTCAACGTCTGAGTGTAGAGCTTCCTTGCACGTGTTTTACCTACCGTTTTCTGCCGTTCATCGCGATTAGGCGCCTGTTGGACTTTGTACGTGTTTAGTCCTTCACGTTTTTCCGCATCTTGCACGAAAGTTTTGGTTAAATTCAGTTTCTTCGCCACATCTCGAACTGAACTGTTGGGATTCCTTTTGAAAGCCTGAACTACCCGCTTGTGATCCTTAACACTATACAGAGATCCATTTTTGACACTTTTTTCTTTCCGATCGATGGTCAAACGTTCGTGGTACCGATTTTAAACACGAGACACCGTACAATGTTCCATTTCCAGCTTCCTGCTGATGGCACGATGAGAAAGGTCCGGATTTTCGAGGTACGTGCGCAACATTTCTTCGCAACGATTGCACATCTGCTAGTGAAACTTACACAGCGTAAACATAGACAAATTGAACTAATTTCACCCAAAATTTTAATAGAAAATACCCAACGGGTAAAACGTTACAGCCATTTAAAAGTGGTGCAATTTGATTCCGTACAACCTTCAGTTTATTCTCCCATAAGATGAAAACACTTGGTCCAACGATCTTCTAACTTTGTTGTCCATTTTCTTTAACCATTTTGTTGTGTGAGAACAGCCAGATGTCAGAGGGAGCTAAATCTAGCGTATAGGGTGGATGCTGCAACATTTTGTACCCCAATTCACTGATTTTAACGATGGTTTTTAGAGCTGTGTTAACAGGTACATTGTCTTGATGAAACTTTTTTTTTCTTCTCCTGCAAACCGGGTCTTTTTTCACAATTTTTTTTCATCCAGGTAGACCTGGACGTTAGCGCCTTTTTGGCAGATTTTTGGATGCGAACTCGCTTTGGAGCCGAAGTGCCTGGTTCACACCACTCCGTAGCCTCTTGTTTTGATTCAGGATCATGGTGGTAGACCCAAGTCCCATCCATAGTGATGAATAGACGCAGAAAATCATTTTTTTTCCTTTCAAAATGGCTCCATATGTTGCTCAAAAAGTCGCATTCGTGTTTTTGTTGCATTGTTAGCATATGCGGCACCCATTGTGCACACAACTTTTTGAAACTCAAAGTTTCAGCCAAAATATGCCATGTTGTTCCATGTGAGATGCCTATGGTGCCAGCTATCACATCCACAGGGCTGAAAATCTCGATAATCAAGGAACAAAAAAAAAGAACAAAACCCATTGATGAACGGTTGTAAACGGTTGGAGAGAAAACTCCGTTGATACTTTCACAATCTTTGCATGGATCTCAGTAGCCGATAAACCTCCCAAAAAAAAAAAAAAAAAAACACCACATAATCCGGTTTTTCCAGGGGTAAGACAGGTCCAAATCAAGAGCTATTGCAGTGTTGCCAAGAGCTATTCCAGTTTTTGAGGTAACTTGAGTAACTCACGTTAAAGTTTCTCACTATCATATGCTTCTTCAAATTTCGATTTTTCAAACAGCGCGTCGCAGCAAGCTGATTCAAATCAAAACGTCATCCCTTATTCCTGCGTTGTTTTCACTGCTTTTCCTGCGATAGCAAACTGTTGCCGGAATGATTTTGCAGTCTGAACTGCAGGACTCAACAAGGTCATTTTGGTAGCTGAGGTTAGTATTTCAACTACGAAACTATTTGTGAATCGTTCCCGGTCGAGCACCTTATGCCCGAAAGGTATTTTGTTTTGTTTTGAAGAGCCACTTGGTTGGTAAAATTATCAAAGGTTTTACCGTCTGTGTTTTTGATTCGGTTTCAAGCTGGATCTGGTATAGAGATTAGGTCGGCTTGATGCTCGTTGAACGTCAGTGCGTTATTTGTAACCTGTGTCCTGGTTAAGGTTAGCGCTGCCAATACGTACTGGTATCAATGGTTGGAACTGGCTCCAACCTAGCTTCAAATACAAAAAACGGCATTAGAACGGCACGCGACACGAAATCATTAAGATCACCTCGAGCAAGTAGAATTCAGCTAGCGTTTGTAAATTTGAAGTTAGAGTTGGGTAAATAAGTGGATTTTCTCTGTGGAAAAAAAATTGGCAATACAAGAATTTAGACCCAACGCATTTTCAATGGAAACTATTCTCATTAAGATCAACCGCACAGTCATAATTGAAATTAAAAATAACCTCCACATTATCCTTACGTTTTTCGGGACCTTATATGAAGCCACACTCTCATTTCTGCCACATTGTTGACAAATAAATCCCAGGTCACTGGGATGCGTTCATTGGTAAAAAATTGAACGTCGATCAAATATTGTGGCACATTGAGTTAATCGAGAGTAAATCAATGCATAAATATTGCTCTGAGGATGCCCGTCTTGCCCCTAGGATTTTTCCGTTGTTAAAAAATACACTGACACGTCAACTTCAAATGGCTTGTAAACATAGAATAAATTGACAGATCAAAATAAAATTATGAGTACGATCTTATGAAAGATAAATTATTAAAATGGCGTAGAAATTTTGGTTTTTTCTATTGCTGCATAGATGTCGCATTCAAAACTGTTTGACTAACCTATGGTGATCCTTAATGAAGGCAGTGCCGGCGCTGGGTTCAACAGAATGCAGAGCAAATAAGGAAAGGGTAGGATATGTTGTTGCGATACTTGATTTGTTTAAAGCCGAGGAATTCTCTGCACTTCCACGAGAAGAAGTCACTGGATTGGACTTACACTGGTCGTTAAGGCCCTCCCCGTTTTGGGTGTTTTTGTTTTTTTTTTTTTTAAAAAAGAGATGTATTTTTTGATTATCTCCGTACACACTATCAAACGCCACGCACCACACCGCCTACACCCACACACAAGAACCAAAGAAGAAAAAAAAATTCAACAACACATCTTCACCACCCGGCCCCACAAAACATCCAAATTTTTAACCCCCCCCCCCAACCAAAAGCCGTGAATAATAAAATTCTTTGCAGTTATCAAAAAAAAAAACCTGCCGCCAACAAAAAAAAATAAGAATATTTATGCCGCCACACACACTTTGCAATGCCATACACAAGAGAGAGATTTGTGCCCCCACACATATCCCCCATTACACACACACAGACACTATATGTGTCCCCACACACTTTTTTTTTTTGCCACAAAAAATCATTTGGGTTTCCCGGACGGTTTTTTTTTTGGGGGAACCCATCCCTCTAAGGGTGTTCCGATCAAAATTTGGTCAAGCAGTAATGTGTGTGAGTCGATCAAAGTTTTTATTAATAAGTCAAATTCTTTTTCTTTTTCAAGTTCAGTTAATACAGAATACAGGAGAAATATTCAGCTAAGCTTCCTTTTTACCAAATGCGAATTGCCGGGTCTTTCGTTTAACACCTACCATAAGATTTTGTACAGTCTCTTTGTCCACTTTATTCGCCACAGAACGCCAGTTTGCCTTGAACAGTTTCTCGCTCACAACAGATTTTCGAATATTCTTAAGGTTCCGCTTGACGATGGCCCAATATTGTTCGATTGGGCGGAACTCTGGCGTATTGGGAGGGTTCTTGTCCTTGGGCACCACTTGAACGTTGTTGACACCACTCCATGGCCTTTTTCCGTAATGGCAAGATGCCAAACCCACCAAAATAGAACGGAGCAATTGTGTCGCTTCAGAAAATGCTGTAGACTTTTTTGTAGGCACTCGCTCAGATAAATTTCCTGGTTGACGGTTCTGGTCGCAATTTAAACGTTGCTCTTCACGCCACAGTTACAGATGGCCTTGCCACACCTGATATTTTTTCGTGAACTTTGACAGTTTAATGTGCTTGAAAATATTTGCCATCTTTTCCCGTCCGGTTACCGTATAAAAGTCCTGTCCAGGAAGCTGTTTAAAGTCTGCCTTGACGTAAGTTTCGTCGTCCTGTACCACGCAATCAAACTTCGTCGGCATCGTCGTGTACACCTTTCGCGGTCGTACTTTGGCCAACGTGTTTTGTTTATCGTCACGATTTGGAGTCACCACTTTCTTGTTAGTCGACAGTCTAGCTCGTGTTTTAGCTCTATCCACGGTTGAAGGCGCCACTCCCAGCTTCTTTGTGACATCTCTGACGGAGAGGTTGGGGTTCCGCTCGAAACAGCGGGCAACTCTTTTTGTCGTCGCTAAGCCCTCCGGCTTTCGATTTTCCCCCGGTCCAGCTTTCCTGGCTGTCGACAAACTTTCACCGAACACTTCTCTTCCTTGGACGACATTTTGATAACTGAAGTGCTAATCTCAAAATCAAAATAGAGGCATGATGCTCAACGCACACATCTTCAAAATGAGGTGTGTGCCAATTTTTTTAATGCACGATGAAAGGAAATGCGTCAAGTTTAAGTCGACCAAATTTTGATCGAAACACCCTTTAGTACTTGCCACCCCAACAAACATCGGTGTTGAATTAGAGCTTGTTCAAACAAATTTGGAGAAGCTCTTCAGCTATTCTAGAAGAAACAGCTGAATAGCTTCTCCAAATTTGCTTGAACAAGCTCTAATTCAACACCGATGTTTGTTGGGACACTTATGCAAAAATGGTGCAATCAATCAAATCAATAATTGGCGGAGAGCACCTGAGCTAATTGTGATGAGTAACAAGGTTTAAATACCAATAAAGATGAAGGATGCGCCCAATCCAAGCAAAACTTAAGTTACACTAAACAAGGTTAACAGTGTTTTTTGAAGCACTAGTAATGTAGTTAGTGGTTAGGTTTATCGTTGAAGTCGAATCCCACCCTCAATTAGTCAATAGTTCCCATGAAGCGAATCTTCTTTACCTTTTCAAGAAATTGGCATGCTTCCCGATTGTCAGGAAATGCTCCTGCCTGAAATGTTTGGGAATAAGATGAGCTCAGGATTCATCTTGAATGCTTCAAAAACTGTTATGGAATAGTTTTGAGATGCTTCCTAAGGTTTTTTTTTAGATTTTTCCTGAGTTTATTCTGGGATGCTTCGCAACATTTTCTAAGAAGCCTCCAGAATTTACGCTTCTAAGAAGCCTCCAATTTACGCTTTCATGCTGGCCCTAAACTTTTCAATCGGACGAAATTTCGGCGAGATCGGTGGGTTGAAGTCTTTTGGTAACACCAGTCTAACACCACCCACGCGTATTGGCACGATACCAAGTCCAAATCCAAAATATTGTCCATGAGACCGCAGGAAGGGCAGTAGGTATTTCTGGAGGCACTCGTCTCGATAGATTTGCCCATTCATGGTAACCGTCGTGATGCTTGGCTTGCTCAACTCTCCACACCCACAGATGATCGGCCAGACCAAGAACTTTTTGGGGATTTTGTCTTCCTTCTTCTTCCTTACCTCCTCAGGACACGGTTTGCCACAGCTAAAACTCCTGCCCTTGCAATTGCTGTGTGTCCGCCATGATGTAAGTTTCGTCGTCCATCACGACGAACCTCGGATTCATCAGCCACTCTCGGTGCCTGGCGCAGGTTTGGCTACCGTGTTTTGTTTAGGTGCTTTCCTGATCTTGGGGGCCGGAACGTTTTGTAGTTTTTTCGACAAGCCACATGGAGACCTTAGCCTTTTTTGCCACATCGCGGATCAAAACGTTCGGTCGACGCTTCTTCAGCATTATTCGGTTTTCTGCCGCTACCTGACCGCCACTGGGTCGTTTTGAATGTCTTCACCACCCTGGACATTGTCGAATGATGGAATCCCAGGTGTTGTCGATCCATCTGTAGGACGTAGTCGGCTTTTCCACAATGGCGCACATATTTTTTGGCGAATCTGCTCTTTTTCCGATGCCATCTCGATAATCACTTGCCAGATTGTGGTGAAATTTTGCCAATGTAAATAAAACTTTCTTAGCTAGCCTCAATCAAAACTGCTTTATTTTTATCTACACGCCTAAAAGTTACAAGTTGATCATTGGGTATCAGTTTTGTTTGAGAACAGGTCTTTATGTTCAAATAAAAAAAAAGATGAATTTAACAGACGCGAAGTTTACCATTGAACAATTTAGAGCTAAAGTAATCGTGAACAACGAAATTCATGCAATCACGTTCACAAACAATCCTTAAGCAATATCCCACTAATGTTTATGATACATATACGTATATTTTTGCTCATTCTAGCGTTCCAAATATGTGCCCTAGATCGCAGAAAAAAATCACGATTTTTTAAACTGTGTGAGCTCCTGAAAGTTTTATAAAATTTGTTTCAGAAGCAGAAAAATAATAGCTGTTTATAGCTGTGAATCACAGTTTTGGCATTTTTTTGGAAATCTCAGAGGAAAATAAGTTTCTTCATTACAGTACCTAGGGGTAGCACAGCAGTAACAAATTGTTAGTGTCAAAAGTCAATTCACACAGCCGGGATTGATAGTTTAATTTAAGTGTGTTGCAAACCAGACGGCCGTCATGCTAAAGTCTCACTTTTACAAAACTAAACATACTATCACGAGTTTTCTCTTCATTCATAAAAATGAATTATCTTATCGTTTCGATTTCAAATTTCTTCCTTGTCCCTCTGTTTGTCCGTGGTAAGCAATGAATAATATCTTTAAATGTTCTTGGAATTGCATCATGATTATACAGTCTATTTTTGTCCAGATGTAATCAGATTTCCAATGGAATTTTATTTTTTCATCACATTTCCAATTTTAAAATAAATTTGTAAAATTTGTTTTGAAAAATATGTTTTTCCAGTCCTGATAAAGAATAATACTCAAATACTGCTGAGTGTATATCAATATTTCTACACTCAGACAAATAATCTTACGATTTTCATTAGGTTCAACTTACGAATGATTCTTTAAATTTCATAAGATTGACTAATGGATGGATTTTGTTTTACACGACTTTGTTGTTGTTCGCCTTTAAGCTTTCCTATTTACAAGTGTTGCTATACTAGTGGTCAAGTCACTCGACCCACAACCTGAACGTTCAAGGTCCGAATCCAGGTTGATCCATGTTTTTAATTTTTCAACATCATTTTATTTCATAAGGCAAATTTATGAAACTCATACTGCTCTCTTATAGCAAATAATCATAATGCAATCTTATGAATATCGAAAGTTTATTACGCTGAGTGATGTGTGAGTGATCTATAGATGTTTTTATCTTGGGTGAAAATTCAAACGAATTTGCCCTGCTATCCCCTAATAAAGGGAACTACCGTTGCCGCTACTGCTTTCACGATTCGCATCAACACCGTCCAACTAACTGCTGGTGGTCACCGCCCAACAAGCGAGTCAAGTGTTGTTCGATGCTACCTAGTTGGTAGCGATGACCAGCGCCGTACCGCACTCGAAACCGCAACAGAGCTTTTTCTTCAACACGCAGGCAGCTCAATGACAGCGTGCAGTCGAGGCGGGATTGGCGACGGGCTACCTATGATGCGGCAGCTATAGTGTACGATGTGTTTTCCGTGTTGCATAAATTCAAGCGCTGGGTTCAGTTTCAAAGCTTTGTTCGATGATAACGTAGCGTAGCAGAGTACGGCTTACAAGTTGGATGCGGTTGGGTTACGCGAATAGGGTAGGAGGGAGTGTTGGCGAAAACGGTTGGCTGGAAAACTATTTTAATTGCTGTTCAAATTCGCTTTCTCGTCGGATATGCCGGCACCTATCGTCGCAACAGTAGTTCACATGGATGTTTTGTGGTTGAACGTGTGTTCGGGGAGGTAATTGCAGGTACACGAGAAATGTACGGACATTTGGTGTAATTGTAGCACTCGTTCCGCCCAGAGAGTAGAAGTACCAGCTTCGCTGATTTGTTAACATTTTGTTCGCTCCCTGCTATTGTTGCCATGACTAGGTGCTCGTTCTTTGTATAATTAATTTTCCTCGAATAATCCTACCATTGTTCTCTGTTGTGAGTTCGTGTGGTTTTGCTGTACATGAGATCGTACGGAATAAAGGATAATTAACCAACATTTACGGTGATGGGCTTTGCTATCGTTTTGTGTTCGTTGATAACAGCATTCGGATGTTTGCGATAGTAAAAAAAAAATCATACAGTTAATTTTACGATTTTCGGAATGATGGAATA
The DNA here is from genome assembly GCA_024533555.2 of Aedes koreicus. Taxonomy (NCBI): domain Eukaryota; kingdom Metazoa; phylum Arthropoda; class Insecta; order Diptera; family Culicidae; genus Aedes; species Aedes koreicus. The sequence goes on along the minus strand of JAHHFK020005755.1, from coordinate 2,844 downwards.
TCAACAGATCAATCCCTAATGAACGCTATTCTTGTACCATACCATATACCTTTTATAGCTTCCACAATCGATGTTTAATCGTCGGCCACAGGAACAACAGCAACAGCAGCAGCAACAACAATCACAACAACCAAACATCAACACACAAACCCGTCCGAGCCAGATAGTTGCGATTGACGCTCAAAATTTCTTGCCGTTCGTTTCCGGACAATCTAATGCGAATCTAAATTTAAATTCGGCTGAGCCTGCAACGTCGGCCCGGACAACCACTCTCACCACCTCCACCAATAGACTCATCCTCCGACCGGTCGACGGTTTAGATTTCAACACAAACACGGTAGATTAGCACATAAAACTTCACACAGAAATTCAAAATCCACCTTTCCTTTCCCATTGTAAAAGTTGCTTGATGGGGTCCTAAATAGGCATGTTTGTTTGTTTTTGGTAGTTCTCATCCTCAATGCGTGCAATAGGCACGTCAAGCGTATAGTTACATTTGTCTAACATAGTTTTGTACCCATTTTAGCGTCCAACGGTGGGCGTCTTGGTTAACCGCTTCGGAGATGACGAGCAGAGCACCAGCCAAGCGGTGGAATTCGGAACCCCAACACAGAGCCCGGCCACCGTGCGGCCAGCAGCCAGACCGGTCATAAGACAAACGACCTCACGTATCGTAACGCCGAAACCCACTCCGAACAGATTTGTGAGTATTGTAGTGCTGAGAATGATAGGTTTAAGGGCTAACGTAAGAATCACCGGAACATTGGAATCATTTGTACATTGAACAGGATGAAAAGAATTGAAGAATGCACGCACAAACTCTTACTAGTACAGAATTGTGTTGCAGGTCTCGGGCCAACGAGGCGCTGTGATGTTCTTTTCAATCTTAGCATCTTTCAGAACTCAACTATCATCTATGCAATCTACTCCTCGAATCCGCTGAACTGTTTATTTATCTCCGTTGTTTGACACTTTTTTGCTGACAGTTTTAAGAAAGTTGCCGTTGGTTTTCTGACATGGGGATAAAAATAAACGTTCTGACCAAACAAATAGGATGGGATCATTCGAGCTCACTAAGAGCGAACTTTCACGGGCTTCATTTTAGCGAAAGTGCCCTATCATTTTCTGCTTTTTGAAAATGTGTTCTGAAGTACAGAATAACTACGCTACGCTGGTTTTATTATTATTACACTACGAAAAAAAAAATCTAACTGAATTGTTCCGAATCTACGAATACTGGATATCCTGGTCTGTTTTGAGAAAATAAGGAATAAAGAATATCTCTCGAATGAACATGAGTTCAACCATTCTACCAGTTTTTTTTTCCTGTGTTGTGGACATGATACCACCACGACCATTAATTGTTCTATTGTGGTGAATCCTCTTTTTATATATGCCAGATTGCAATGGCGAGTCACTATTCTGAGTAACTACCACTACTATTATAGGCAATGATCCCAACTAGGTAATATATTCCTTATGAAATTTATTACCCTTTTGGGGCTAACAGGCAAGATTTCCAAAGGCTCCGTAAGGAGTGTATCGAAAAGTAGTTATAAACTTCCAAATAATAAAATAGGCATGAAAACATAGTTAAAATTAACATACTATTCCGCTTTATTATAGCTTAACATGTTTACAAAAGATCCAAACGGAAAAACTAGTCATCATGTTCATTTCTGTAGAATGCCCGTACCTTTGATTTGACACCTGCCATCAAATTCTGCACAGTGACCTTTGTGCACTTCCTGGATACTACTTTTTAGAATTTTTCTTAAAATCGGTCATGTTTTGGGACACTGTGCCATCCTTCTTAATCATACGCTTGACTATTGCCCAATAGCGTTCGATCGGTCGCAACTGGGGACAGTTTGGTGGGTTGATCTTCTTTTCTACGAACTTGATGTTGTTCTCCGTCAGCCACTGTAGAGTGGATTTGGCGTAATGTGCTGATACCAAATCTGGCCAGAAGAGAGGAGGGATTTAGTTACTTTCTATACAATGGTAGCAGCCTGTTCTTCCAGTAATTTCCTTTTGATAAATCTCAGCATTTATAGTTCCTTTTGTATAAGAAAATTGAAGAACGCAAACCACATGTGCAAATAGCTTGCCAAATGAGCACCTTCTGACCAAAGAATTTCTCCATCACAGAACAGTCGTATCTGCGGTTGGCACACGTTTGGCAAGGGTTTAGTATAAAACTGCGGCCCACGGTAGCGTTCTTGAATCTTCTTTAACGTATGTTTCGTCATCCATCAAAATGCACTGGTCGACATTGTCCAAAATGCAGCTGTACAGCTTTCGAGCACTGGTTTGAGCACGAGACTTTTGTTCCGGAGTTTGTTTTTTTACTCGCTTTTTGTACGTCTTCAAGTTATTCCTGCGCTTGATTCGTTGAATCATTCCGATGCTGGTCCTGAACTTCTTGGCTAGATCGCGAGTAGAGGCAGATTTGTTCGATTGGAATATAATCCACAACTTTTTGGTCCAAATCGGGGTTGCTGGAGCCGGGTTTCAGCCACTTCATAGTAAATCCTTGAGGGAGCACTCCTTACCAAACTTTTCGATGATGCGTTTTACACTTGCCGGGTGAACATTTACTCTTTTTTCGCAATCTGGTTGTAAGTAACACCCTTTTCGGTGCACCAAGTGGTAGAATTTTCTTTTTAGTCTCAAATTCAATTCGCGACATTTTGAATACAACTTATCAACGGAAATGAATGAACCGAATAATCATTTTTGACATGTAAACAAAGCAAATGGCGCCTACACGCTAAAAATATATACAGTAGTTTGCGTAATAACGCATCGAATGTTTATAACTACTTTTCGATACACTCCTTA